>MU226117.1:510953-522232 GCA_018584345.1 Thuja plicata
ACACCTCCAACTCCTCGGATAGCATTGACTACCTCTTTAATTCTTGTGTTGTACTGAGTGATGTTTTCTCCTTCTTTCATTTTGAGATCATCAAAATTTCCTCTAAGGCTTTCTGCCTTGGCTCTCAGAACATTTTTGTCACCACCATGTACAAGCTTTAGTTTGTCCCACATCTGCTTTGTAGTTTTGCATTCTTTGACATCTTCAAATTCAGCATCAGAGAGTGAGGAAGCAAGCTCTATCATCATGCCATTATGTTTATGCTTCTCTCTAATTTGTTCAATTGTTGGTGCTCCTATGGGAAATACATATTTAGTTTCAAGAAATTGAGTTACATCATTACCAATACCTGATAAGTGGAGTCTTATCCTGCTTTGCCATGAAGCAAAATTATCTTAGTTCAACTTGGGCACATCTCATCTATTCATCTTGTGATATTTGACTTAGGTCTTGAAACCTTCCTTCTAAGCACACAAGCTCTAATACCAATTGTTAGTAATAACTGAGAGGGGGGGTGAATCAGTGGCCTCAAAAAATTATCTTTATTCTAACCACCAATCAAATAAATCTTAGATTTTTATGTCCCTACAAGATGCATGCCATGAAATACTTATAATGATTAGTTGTCTGTCGGTTTTCCTTGTCTATCATTATTCTCCTTGATTACCGATAAGTAGTATAACTATTTACCAAAATATAATAAATATGTAGAGTATACCAATAAATCCATAAATGCATATGTGAAATGTAAAATAGTAAATTAATAAACCATACACACATAACACATGGATTTTTAATGTGGAAACCCTGTTAAGGGAAAAAACCACTGGGACCGGTACCCCAAATTTTTACTCTTCTGAAGTGAGCTCTGTTAAGAGCCAACCTTGTTAAAGGTTACAAACACACTATTAGGTGTGACCTTGTTAGAGGATTTTACACATATAGGTTGTCACTTAGTATCGGGCATCTAATGTTGCCATCCTTTAATCAGCCTCTCTCTTAGACCATCAATAGGCATCAGGCATATCCAATGCTACTTTCATGAATCAACCTTTTTGGTACTCCTTGGGATGTACCTCAATATATAGAAGACTATTAAGTCCTGCTCTATTAAGAGACTTAATGCTTCAATGGTTAAACTGAAAAAAATGACCTGCTTCTAATGCAACTTGAATTGAAGATTTTTAGATCTATTTAAGTACATTACCTCTCTGGTCAATTTATCAATTCAATTCTTTTGTGCTCCACACTTTCTACTCTGTGATGTTGTGCTCACTATTTTTTGGTGTCTGCAAAATTCCTTAGCTCTCCTTCATCTTGATTGATCAGGACTGTATGAAGTTGTTCTTCATTAGTTTCTCTTCAGCATCCTCTTTCTATTCACTCCCCTTAATCCCTTTTCATGTGATTTTTATCTCAAAAATGAATTAAGCTTGACTCTTATATAGACATAATATTCATTGATTCTTAATTCTTGATTCTTGATTCTTGGCGTGAAAAATAATCCAGCCAATCTGATTTAAAGCATAACTCCTGATTTATCTTGTAGCTATCTTTATGCCAACTGTACAAATCTTCTATAAATCAATCACTTAACTCTGGTCGAATAAAAAAAAGAAAACAACTAGTTAAGTCTATCATTATCTCTTTCCAGTTAGATATTTTGTCATTTTCTAAACTCTTTGTTCCGTCGGTCAACTCTTCAGTTAGTCGTTAGTTACAACTGTCAGTTCTGTCAGTGTGACTCTAGTTAGCTTTGGGATCTCTATTCATCGGGCATCATTGGCTATTTACTTTTCAGGAAACCCTATTTTCAGCTCGTTGGGCATCCTATGGTTTTGCTTCATCAGGCAACGCTGTCTTCTGCTCATCGGGTATCACTGTGACTTTTCTTCTTTGCCTTTATCAATTGTGTTCACTCCATCAATGTTTTCTGTCACTTAGTGAATACTTGACTTTTATGCATTGTTGAAAGCATAACCTTTGTTCCATTTGATTCTCTGAAGTCTTTGGCATTTTATACATGACCGTATAGATGATATCAAGTTGACATCAATGACAATACAAACCATTAACTGATTTAATGCATTGCATTATCTTCAACTTATCATTGTTAAACATTTAATCAATTACATGTCATCATATTTTAGTGACCTTGGATCGAGCTTCATTCATGAAATCTTTTAATATTTATAACCCTTATTCCACAGAGATAAACTTGAAATCCTTAGATTCTAAGTATACCAGAGAGGTTGGTATTGTATCTAAGTTGATCAAGGCCCATACACAAAAAGGAACTAGGAACTATGTTGCTCCTATTCCTAGTGATTCTGCACCATATTTTTACAAAGACCTAGCTTTTTATATGAAATACATCTCCTATGTCCTATACAGAGTCTTAGGTATAGACAGTGGAAGGGAAAGAGTATCATCAGACATGTTGATGATAATTTTAGAATTGTAGACTCCTTATGTGAGTATTGGTTATGATTACATTCAATATGTAATTGACAAGATGCATCATGGATTCGTTGATATTCAGAACAAGGTAGGAAGCCCTAAGTTTCTGCATTACTCATTACTTATGCATGTCATTATGTTATACAACTTCAACATTATGGATCAATCAAATTTATAGCTTAGAAGGTTTTATCATGGACAGAATAACTTTGTGCAGTTATGGTTAAGAGTATGGAACTATACTTCTAGGGAGAATGAGTTTTGTGCATTTGAGAATTGGGTAGTCTACCCATTGTTGAGTAATCTAGGGGTAGATATGACCAGACTTCTAGTGAAGGTGCTACAATTATTGAGACCTTTCCAATTTGTAGACAAGTGGAATGGAGATCATAACTGGGGTGACTTTTATTGTCACCAAAATTTCATACTAATCAGAGTATATGACTGTTTACATCCACCACATATTTTTCCTTATAGAGTGCCACCCAAAATTGCAATTATGGAGTTTTTTTGGTAGCTTATGTTTATAGATAAGGAGAATTTATCTTCACACAAGAAAGGGACCTTCACACCAAGGTAGTTCATTGCCTTAGATTTCACAATAGGAAAGAGGGCCTATGACCCTGTCAATGGATGGTTGAGGCACTACAGGATGAATATTGCCCTGTATAGATATATTAATATAGAGGGCTTTATAGAAAGTGCCAAGAAGCTTTTGACATCTACCATTCCTATTACCAAAAGGAATCAACCCTATGAGGAAGAGGATATGATTAGAAACATCCTTGAAGAGGATGTAATTGCAAAAATATTGAAAAAGTATCATGATTTGATAGATTTGGAGCAGTAATTAAAGAATAGGGGAACCCATTTGGTGGATATTTCCCAGGTATGCCCTATCTGCTAAGGTTAGAGAAGATGATTGAGTCACATGGCTTGCTCAGTAATCAAATTAAGGAATAAATTGAAGATAAGGATAGAGATCCCAACAAGAAATCATCATTAGAATACAACAGTAGCTATTCCATACATAGCCCACCACCCCAGGATTAGCTACCTCATAATGAGGAAAATATCATTGACTTGAAAAAATTACATGAGGCTGAGATGGATGTAGAGCCTCCACAAAAGAAGCAAAGGGTGGAAGCAGGGGAGCCTTCTATTACAAAAACACAGAAGAAGAAAAAGGATAGAATTGGTGTCCTATTTACAAGGACTAGTGCTTATGATCACCAACTGAGAAATTTGATAAGAGAGGGAAAGAAAAAGAGGGAGGACACTGATGACAATGTTGAGATGCCCCTCATTATATGCCAAGATAAAAGGGAATTACAGTAGGAGGAGTTCCTGAAAGATGATGAGTTCATCAAGCCTAAGGAATTCAAGGACTTCCTTATATGAGCTAAGCAAGAGCAGGTTGGAGCACAATTGAAGTCACAAGGAGGAGAGGCTATTACAAGTGAAGCATTACAAGCCCTCCAAGCATATGACCCAGAGTCTGAAAATATGACTCTTGATGAAGCAAGACAATTTGTGAAGTCCAGTGGTATGCTCCTAGTGGAAGGATGCGACTTGGCTTCAGCCTTTATAATAGATCAAATCAGAAGGCAGACTGGTGTTAAGATCTCTACAAAAACACAAATAGGAGAGATGATAAAGGGGTGTGGTTATGATTCTAAATCTCAAACCCTGGAAATGTGGTCTCTTGCTCCTAAGAATCAAAATCCATCATTGATTAATGTTCAAGAAAAGATGGAGGGAGACAATATAATATGGTCTATACACAATACATGAGACCTAGAGATTTCTCAAGCATTGACCCATTTTTCTTACTTGAATGAGGCAAAGGAAGTACATATGTCTAATAGATATTAGAAATTATTTGATGAAACAAGCCTTATTGCCAAGGATCGAGAGTTAGGTTTGATGAAGATCAGTGCAATGGAAAATGTAATTGCAGACCTAACTCAAAAATTACAAGAGATGCCTGAGGTTTCTCCCACTTCACCTAAGAAAGTTATAGATGTTGAAATCTATACTGAGGATACAGGGTATGTTGCATCAGAAATAGAGAAGACAATTAAGGAGCATAATGAAGTTGTTTTGGGAGCCTTAATGCAAATTTTGCAGCATAGGGTAGATATATTAAAAGATAAAATTGATGTAGTATATGATTCTTATGGTAAATTTCTCAGCTTACAAGTTGAAGTGAACAATTTTGTGGCAATTTTGAACCCCTACTATACAGCATGGTCAGTTAGGACTAGGTTATTTAAGAGGTTAGCATCATTGTATCCATTGAGATCTAATTTGCCAGAGATTGTAACCCAAGTTGGAGATGAAATAGAACAGATTGGGGTGACTTTGTCCTTTTTTAAAGGAAATGAAAATCAGATAGAGGCCAGAATTAATATGTTTGGGCCTAACTATAATAAATTTTTTCCATCAATCAGGGTAGAGGATAATCAAATCAAGCCATTAGGAGTATGGAGCACAAAATTTGACACTTTATTACCTAATAAAGAGGTATATATTTCTGACAATGGAAAATTAGATATGGAGAGGTACAATAAGATTTTAGATCAGATCTTTAAGGCCAAAGCATATTTCAATAATTTTATATTATATGTCAAGAGCATTACAGATGCTAGGTGAGAAAGGTAGAAAACACAACTTGAAAACATTCAGAGTTTTAATTGGCATGTAGAGGATGATGTCACAGCATGGGATGTTCTTACAAAGCCCAAAAAGAAAAATCCTGCCACTGTTGACCTTGACATTATTGATGAAGATTAGAAGGACACCTGACACTTGATCTTTGAGCATAGGGAGGTTAGTCATTTTGAAGACTAGTGTAAATTAGCCTGTAATGATAGTCATGAGGTCTCGCTATAAATATTGGAGGCTATCCTAAACACATACAGACAAAGGTGCCAGTAATCAAAAGAAGACAAGATCAAATTTAATTTCATTCTTCATTTTTTTCCATCCACCACTTGGTCTCTTCTTGTCTTTTGTCCATTTCTATGTTTTTAGGGTTAGGTCTTAAACCATACGGAGCTTGTTGCATCCTTAATTTTTAAGGATTCCAAGATAGTTTTAGACTATATATAGAGCATGTTGTAACTTTTTGAGAATGATGGAATATAATTACAAGGTACACTACTAAAAAAATTTCTGAGCCTTTGTACATTTTGGTCTATTGGATGTATTTTGAAGTAGTTAGACATTAATAAAATACATTGCAATCTCTATTTTATATCTTGTGTTGTCTCTTTTTATTTATGTTCAAGCTTTTATATGTTTAAATTGCAAGGCATTTAAATATATAAATTACAAGGTGATTGTGCAGTCATTTATGAGGTCCTTCAAGGAAGAAGTAATTCTTTTTGATGATCCCAAAAAGATAAATATTGGTATTAAGATCTGATAATAAAGTTGTAGGAGTGAGTGGATAGTCTGTAAGGCATTCTATCTAGGTTGTATGTATTTTCATTAATCATCTAATTGTGGTTTTGCATTTAACATTGACTCATTTCCCATAGGATTAGGTACTGGTTTATGGTTTGGCAAGTAATTATTCATCATCCAATATTTAAAATCAATCAATTATACTTCATTCATAAAGAGCATATATTCGCAAGTAATTGTATTACAGAGTATACAATTCAGTTTGTTGATTCCTTCAAGAGAGAATCAATAGGTTAACCCTCCTAATTTTAGAGAACTATAAAAGGAAGAAGGATGAGAATACGTATCACATTACTATTTTCTATTGTCAAGATAATGGTTTGGCTTATTAAGCTCTGTATCAGATTAATCATAGTCATTTGCATAGTTTTCTATTTATTGATACAATAAAAGGCAATTAGAAAACTAGTAAAAGACCTAATCCACTATAACAAATACTGCAAGTTAGTAACCATTCAAAGGTAATACCTGCCTAAGTCTGTGGAGCTCAAAAAAGGAGGATATTATCCAATCCTCATCAATTAAGATTTTCGTGCATGTGGTAAATTGGAAATATACAAGAGCAAGCATTCACACTATTTTAAGGTTCTTATAAGAAAAATCCCTAACAGAATGCTTGGATTCTTGAGAGTAGATGAATGCTTCAATAGATATTTAGCTTGCTTCAAATCTTGCTTCTTCACCTTTAGATTTCACTTCTTAAGTCTTTGATAGTTGATGATCATGGCTAGAGAAGATGAGAGAAGAAAGCTTCCTTATATATGAATCTAGGGGACAATATTCTAGAGAGGCCTCCATAGGAGAATTAAATTCCAATTGGACCTATACCCCTAGAAGAGGACCTATATTAAATATAATTTAAGAATTGTTTCTATGAAGACCAAAACAGCCGACTCGGAAGCGGGAATTAATTCTTTCCAAATCCTGACATCTAGAAACCTTGGAAACTTGAAATCTGAACCTTGGGTTAGAAAAAGGTCGATTCTAACCTAGGTTAAGGTTAAGGTCAACCTTACCTAGAAAGGTCAATTTTGACCCTGAGGTCAAAATTCCCAATTTGTAGTTTAGGGTGTCAGAAACAGGATGGAGAAAAGTGGGAACTGGGGCAGAACAGGGGAAAAAGCTAGATCCAAGTTAGAGACCCATTCAAGATGCTTGACATGACCCCAAACCACTTTCTTGAAAGGCTAAACTAGTCTATAGTGGAATTACTTCCATTTTCTGACTATATAGTAACCAATTCCCAAGAATTGTTTTTCTTTATCTATTCAAGTTCTTCTTCCATAGCTTTATTCCAAGATTCATCTCTAGATGCTTCGTGAGTAGTCTTTGGTTCAACTTGAGAAATCAAATAGATTTCATCTCTAGCTCTAGATCTAGTCATTATACCTTTACTTGCATCACCAATAATTTGATCTTCACGATGGTTCTTCTTAACATATCTTGGTCTCTTCAGTGTCTCAGTAGATTCAGTCTGTTCATCTTCAATCTCATTCCTGATCATCAAAGGTTCTTCAAGTTTAGCAGTAACCTCTTTTATTTCTGTTATCTGACCACAGTCATATATTCTTTCCTAAATCTTAAAATTTTCACCTATCCTCACATTGGTGCTTTCAATCAACTTTCTCAATCTCAGTTTGAAACATTTATATGCTTTACTCTTAGTGGAATAACCAAGAAAAATTCCTTCATCACTTCTAGCATCAAACTTGCCTATCTCATCATCTCTCTTGATATAAAATTTACTTTCAAATATTCTGAAATATTTTATAGTAGGTGTATGATCAAACCATAATTCATAAGGAGTCTTACTTGTACCTTTTCTGATCTAAATTTTGTTCAGGGTGTACACAACAGTGCCAACTACTTCTCTCTAGTGAACATGTGACACATTTCCTTCCAGCAACATAGTTCTTGTAGCATCTAATATAGTTTTGTTTATTCGCTCTATTATCCCATTCTTTTGTGGAGTTATAGGAATTTATGTCTATCTGTATATTCCATGTTCTTCACAGTATGAATTGAATGAATCTGATGTAAACTCTCCACCTCTTTCTAATCTCAAACATTTTATCTTCAAACCATATTCATTCTCAACTTTTTCTTTAAATAACTTGAATTTGTCAAACTCTCTAGATTTCTCTCTCAAGTATGTAACCCACATCATTCTAGAAAATTCATCAACAAATAATATAAAGTACCTTTCAGAATTGTATGATCTTGTTCTTGTATGACCACACAAATCTATATGCATAAGATCCAACTTCCCTTTTGTTGAATAATCTTTTCTTTTAAAAGTGCTTCTAGTCGGCTTCCCCATAACAAATTCTCTACGCATAGTGTTAGATGGCTTCACAATTTTAGGTAGATCTCTTACAACATTAGTCATACTTGCCTTCATAATTTTGTCAAAGTTAACATGACCAAATCTTATGTGCCATAACCAACTGTCATCAACCTTTGCAATAAAAAAAGAAGCTTTAGATGTGTTCAATTCAAATACATTACCTCTAGATTTAGTACCAGATGCGATCAAATCTCCTACTTTACTTCTGATACAACATTTCCCATCAATGAATTTTAATTGATAACCTTTGTCTACTAACTGTCCAACACTCAATAGATTATGCTTAAGTCCATCAACAAGTAATACAATGTCAGTGTTAGTCTTTCCATCCAAAGAAATATATCCAACTCCAATAATAAGCTTAGGAGTGTTGTCCCCAAATCTAACAACACCACCATCATATATTTTCAAATTCACAAACTTGTTTTTATCTCCAGTCATATGATGTAAACAACTGCTATCTATAACCCATTCAGATTTATTTTCAACATGGGATACTAAGGATTTTTTTCATGCATAGGTTCACCATCCTTAATTGCAATAAATCTGATTTCATCATAGTTGCCATCATCATCATTAGATATACCCTCACTAGCATAATAACATTCCTTTTCTTTTGAATATTTGGATTTGAAAAACTTAGGTTTGTGCTTTGGAACTCTTGTAGGACAGCTAGATGCAAAATGACCAACCTTGTTACATGAAAAATATTTCAAAGGTAACTTGCCCTCAAATTTACCCTTACCTCTCTTTTCTCTTCTAGCGATCAATGCTACTACTTCATCTAATTTTCTTTCTTCCTCTTGTATATGTTCCCATTCATCAACATATTCTCCAAGTTCTTCTTTTAGATTACTACTGTCGGTGCTTGCATTTCTAGATAAGGTCCTTTTATTCGTATGCACAGTTGCCTTGAATGCTGACTCAAATTTAGGTAAAGTATCTCCCAATTCTGAAGCCTCAAATGTAGTTAGCTTTCCAATCAACATCTCTCTGGTGAAGTTTGATGTCAAAGGTATAATATCCTCTATATCTTGTATTTTGGTTCTATATGCAGGTGTCATAGATCTGAGTATCTTTGCATCACTTCTTCCTCACTATAAGTACCTCCAGAGTTTCTAATACCAATAACCACTTCATGAATTCTCTTTCCATATGCCCTAATGTTCTCATCTTATCTCATCTTCAACGGTTCCATCTTTGTCTTCTAGTTTTTTAGCTTTTCCTGCTTTGTAAATTTATCTCCTTCTTACAGTGCTTCCAATCTTGTCCAAATCTTATGTGTAGAATCCAATTCTTTTACTTCAGTGAATTCTCTTTCTGAAAGTGTGCTGATCAAAGATTCCCTTGCAACCATATTACATGAAAATAACATCTTTTCATCTTCAGTAGCCTTCTCTAATTCATCCTCAGTCGCTATCTTTTCATTCTTCTTTGTGATCATCCAGTAATCAATTCCCAGACATAGAAAATGTGTTCTCATCTTGTTCTTCCAACTGTCAAAGTTTTCAAGATCAAACTTTGGACTATCATTCCTATAGTAGGACATCTTTAGGATCACCTCAAGTTGTTAAACTTTCTCTCTAAGGACCACAAGCTCTGATACCAATTGTTAGGAATAACAGTCCACAAGACAACTAAGAGGGGGGGTGAATCAGTTATGATATATATTATTAAACTTTAATCTTTGTAAACCAAAACTACAATGTAATAGATAACACAGTAAATGCCAACACAATAACACAATATTTGTTGTCGAGAAAACCCTATTAAAGGTAAAACCCCAGTGGAAATTAGCACCCACAAATGATGTACTGAGAGTGTAGTATCCATGTTAAAATATTTTAGCCATCTTAGGATCTTGTTACAACATTACAGTACATAGTCCCTATTAGGAGACATACCCTATTAGGAGTCAAGAGAAAATAGTAGGCTCACTTCCTAGGCACACTACCCAAAGAAGGTTAAAGCCACCCTCAAGGATTCATAATCTGAACAAGTGTATATAGAAAATATACAATCCAGTAAACTATCTGATAGAAACTGTCTTTTCTTGGTCAGTTCCAATGAAGTACTATTCTCAAAAACTTTGCTCCACATCCAGAAGTCAAACAAGCCTCACCGATTTCACTTCTTTTCTTTTTCAATCTCTGTCACAACTTTTCAAAATAAAAGATCAGTCATATATACCCTCTTACAATAATTCATTAGGTCGGCCAATTAAGCTTTCCTAATATACAAATAATTAATTAGGTTAGCCAATTAAGGGTTTCCAATTGCAAATAATTATATAACCCCTTTCTATGATGCACACAATACCTATAACAAGTAAACATAAAATATAATCCATCACTTATACTTCTAGATCCACGATCCATGCTCACAATTCATTTTACACACTACATGTCTTAAGTCGGCCACCAAATAGGTCTTCTCTAGAATACACATCACAAATGACATCACCAGTCATCAAAAAACAATCAAACTCAACCCATTATTTAAACATATATTGGTTGTCCACCAGTAAGCTCACTTCATCTAAAATATCTTCACTAGAAAGATATACCCAAAACACAGAGACCTGCTCTTTCAATTATCACAGTTACAGTCAAGAAACCAATCTTCACCAAATCAACTGTAACATCCACAATATACAACATAAAGCCAAGAGACCTTAGGAATAAGGTCAACACACATTCTTCATCATATCCCTATCTTTGATAGTTCTAAAACATCTATACATTGTTCATACACTTTTGTTAGTCAAGTAACTATGAGCTATAAAAATTAGAAGTAAGGGAGCATAATAATGAATCAAAACACTCAACAACTAATAATCTAAACTACATACATGCTAAGACATAAAATGAAAAATTGAAATAAGCTAAATGAAGAAAGTGAAAACCTCCTACAAGCTCATTCAAACTCCATTTTGTTCATTGGATTTGTCCATTTGTTGTGGATGTGTGCTCATGGATGTGCTTCAAGCTTCAAGTTGTGA
>MU226117.1:527723-540306 GCA_018584345.1 Thuja plicata
GGTAGGTGTTGGAAGAAGAATATCAAGAGGAGGACAATAGTTAATATCAGCCACATGAAATTGAGAAGATGAATAACCTATACCATGCATATCATGTTTAGGAGATACATTGATTGGGTTTTTAATGACATGTTCATTAACACCAAGCCCTAAACCCTTATAACCTTGTTTATCTACCATAGTGTATCCATTAGTATACCTATCTTGCATAGCATCTACCGGAGATGATTGATTATGATGCTTATGGGAGAATTTTGTGTAAGGTGGAGCAATGGTTTTAGGAGAAGTTTCTTTGGATTTCCCTTTATTATCATCATGGATAGGATAAGAAGGAGAAGGTAAATTTATAAATTCTTGCACATCCTCATCTTGTACCATAGTTTGAGCCTTAACAAAAGTATGAGAAGAACTAGGGATGGAAGATGGAAAAAGAGGAGTGGGATTATTAGAACTGATTGGATTAGGAAGGTTGAGATTAGGATTAGGAATATTAGGAAGATTAGGTAATGGAGTATCATCTACCAAATTCTTCACATAATCTAAAAGAATAATAAGTCCACTACACAAATCCTTAATTAAAGTTTTGAAAGTAGGGAGACTAGTATTGGTCAATCTTAAAATAGCATAAGCAAGTGAAACATGAAGATTGACAAACATGATAAAATGGATGACATTCTCATAGACATCATAGGTACTATAAAGAGATGCTAAAATAAGGATAATGAGAAAAATAACCATACACCAAAAGAATTTCATGATGAAAATGTAAGAAGTGTGTGTCTACAAATTATAATCTAAGATGTAAATCTAACACCAAAGAGAATGAGTTGTCTATTGCGGGTTCACCAAAATGTAAGATGGAAAATTTGTCTCACCAAAATGTAAAAGGATTGAAACAGAGATATGTTTATTAAAAATGTATAATGTATTAAGAAAGAATGGTTTGTTTGATTATTGATTATCTTGAAATGCAATGTTTGAAATAGGAAATGCAAATTGTTCTTTGAGTTGCCTAGATTGTATTGAATTCCTTAACTTTAATTGAATTGAATTGTATTGATTGTGTATTGAAATTGTGATTAGGGAGAAAATAAGATGTTCCTCTTTTATTCCCAAATCCACAAATGGAAGATCCAAGTTGATCAACCCAAGAGAAGGGTTAGTGCCCAAATGAATCAAGTATTTGGAAAGGAGAATAACCAGAGAGATACCTAAAATTATGTTAATTATATGTATAGAAATTTTATATGATAGTAATTGAAGAAATAGGAGAAATGCACTAACCTTGAAATATTGCAGATCAAAGAATGTTGTTTTCTGAGGTCTGTAGACTATTTCTGGAAAAACTGATAGTTGATCCCGAACTGGAACACAGAGATGAACAAAACCCAGAAATATTTTTCTATTCCAATGTCATCTTATGAAAAATGTCAACCTTGACCCACAAATGTCAACCCTAACCCAATATGTCAACCCTAACCTGCACAGGTCTGACAGAAAATCTGTTCGTGTCATCCGAAAGAAAGCCAAAAGGGTATCTAGATGTAGTCTCAAATCAACTATTCTAAACCTGTACCTACAAGAAAAATGGGATTTTTTGTTGTTGGGGAGGCATTTTCCTTAGTCAAACCCCAATTTAGGAATTAACCTTGAAATCAATAAAGTATAGAATGCTAGCAAGTAGTAGAATTGAATCTAACAATGAAGCTATGATAGTCAATAGATATGTAATTGTAATTCAAATGTATGCAAGTATGTAAGTATGAAAGCATGAACTCAATAGATACCATAAACCTCCATGATTGTATGCTTGAAATCCACCTTGAAGAGATGATGGAATAGTCTTGAGGATGCACAAAGGATCTTGAAGGAAGATCACACCACCATGATGGCTAGATCTAGGGTTTGAATGATGAATCTTGAATGTTTGCACCTAATCCCTTCAAAGGCTTGAGAGCTTGAATCCTTGATCTTCATGGAGAACTTGAATGCTTGAGAGGAAGACTTAAACACCTTGAGAGCTTGAAAATGAATGCTTGAACTTTTTGCTTCTTGACAAAATCTTGATTAGAGCTTTTTGCACTTACAAGACTTAGAGAAAATGAGAGAGAGAGACTTCCTTTTATATGAAATTAGGGCACAAACTTCTAAGGAGACTGACATAGGATAATTAAATTCCAATTAGACCCATGCCCCTAGAAAAGGACCTATATTAAATATAATTTAGGAATCAACACTTTGGAACCCGAAAGCGGGAAAATTGAATTTTTTATGACCCCCGGCAGCTGACAAGCTTCCTATTTTGAAAGGGGGACCCTAGTCAGGGTCAAGGTCAACCCTGACCTAGGTCAAGGTCAAGGTTGACCTTGACCCAAGGGGTCAGTACCCCTGGAAAATATGCCAGGTGGGGTAGGAGGTGACCGGAGAGGCCCAATCAGGGTCCTGGACCAACATAGAAGCATAAGATGATGCAGAAATAGGAGGATGATATGGTAGAGGTCAAAAACATCCCCTAAAGAGGGCTAAACACTCTTAACATGGAAGTGCTTCCATTTTAAGATGATACAAGACTGATGCCTTAACAAGGGTTAGAAAAATGGATTATTTCTTTGTCCAAATAGCAATAGCAAGTAGTAGTTAGCAGTTTACTTTTAGTCTATTGCTTGATACTCCCTTGGAGCCATGAATGTACTCCTCGGTGATGCTGGAACCATTTCAAGTTAATGAAAGAAGGAAGAATAGCTTGTGGCCATGTGTTATGTGTTGTTCTGATCTCTGAAGTTAGCAAATATATTTTTTGCTATATGTTTCCTATGTCCTTTGCCCCGGTGTTTTTTACTTTAGTTAAATTATCTTGCTTCCCTTCTCTACTAAATATATATGAATCGTTTATTCCTTGTTTGTCTAGTATTTAGTGTAGTTTCTTACATTGGAGCATTGTTGATGTTTGGGTACGTATTGCATGACTATAAGTAGAATCTTACTCTTATTTATCTTTTGTAATTTCTTTGGTTAGTCTAAAAATGCTTACAAGAAACCTCACCCCCTTTAAAAATCCTAGAATTGATGAGTAAAAACAACCTATCCCCTCAAACAACAGTCACCTGCCCAACTTAGCTCCCCTACACCATCGAGACCCGACTACTAGGTACTTGGAGGCTAGGAGAATTCATTCTCCTATAAACCTCTATAGGCAGAGTTGGCTGGTACCCCGGTACTCAATCACAACTTATCTTTATTGGTGGAGCCAGTCACAAAGTCCCATCAACAGAAACTGGCGCTAGGAGGGCATGAGCTCATCTCCCTTGGAAGACTTTGATTTTACACCTTCTAAGGGCTCCCCAAGAAGTAGTTTTAGGAACCAGGATTTCTCTGGGATAGGTTCATTTTTATCTCTATGCTTTGAAAGAATCCTTAGATCAACCCTTGATCCCTGAGAGTTTGTAGAACTCAGACCTCCTATCTGAAGGAAAAGGACCCACCAAACTAGATAGCCAGTGAACTTTGTCTAGGGATCTGTTACACACCAGAATACTCAAATCCCTTAGAAAATCTCAGGGACTCAATCTACCAAAGCCAAAACCAAAAAACCATGATGGCTACCTACTTCAAAAATACCGGGTCCCTTATGGGGCAGTTCCTCGATGTTACTAACGATCTTCCTCCGCATCTGGAGAAGAACTGCCCCAAATACGAGCATGTAGGTCC
Organism: Thuja plicata; assembly: GCA_018584345.1. Classification (NCBI taxonomy): domain Eukaryota; kingdom Viridiplantae; phylum Streptophyta; class Pinopsida; order Cupressales; family Cupressaceae; genus Thuja; species Thuja plicata. Next base: position 531,432 of record MU226117.1, read on the forward strand.
CCGAACTATAGAAGAACACCTCCAAGCCTACAAAGATGCCATGAATAGACACTTGATACAATATCAAGACATTGTGACTTTTATGTTCCTGCTATCCTTAGGATAGAATGAGTTGAATTGGTATTTAAACCTGCCTGCCAACTCCATCAACAGTTGGCAGGATATGGAAGATATCTTTCTGGTGGCCTTTTGCATTCATGTGGACCCATCTTGGTCCCATAGCCAGTTCATTTCCATCAGAAAGGAACCAAATGAGCCTTTGGCTACTTTCAATCATCAATTCCAGCGGGCTTTGAAGTGGTCCATGGGCCCTTTTATCCCATCCACCGATGTAACTATCTAAACATACCTCAACACTATGGATCATTTTGTTGCTACTCTCCTTTGGAGAACCACCATTGCTAAAGATCGAGATACCCAAGTGAAAGTTTACAACTTAGCCCTGGAGTTGTCACGCAGTTTGAGCAAGGCCCCTAGCAAAATTGTAAAAAGTGTACCCTTCAACATGTTTCCCAAAGGAACTCCTTACGCCATACAATACAATCCTAATCCAATGATGTGTGCCCAAACAATGGTCATGGGCCCACCACTGATAGACCAATAGGCCCTGTATATTTACCTGTCTCAAACCTAGACAGCCCTAGGTCTGGAATACATCCCTTGGAATCATCAGCAGCAAATGCAAAAACCTTTGACACAACCCTCTAGGGTACCTTTCTTCCAGTCATCTGCATCTGAGGGATTATCATCCTTGACTCCGGGAGCTGCTATCGCTTTCCCAGGTAACCCGCCACCTCAGTTGTCACACTATGACACCACTACCCAACTGTCCATAGAGGTTGAATCCTTCCAGTGATTGGTGTCCTCCTTGAAAATGGACATAGGATAGCTAAAGGTGGGGCCTTCCATGCCCCACAACCCCAATTCCTAGAGAGGGAATGTTTTCTCTGGCCAATGGAATGCCAATTCTAGAGGTTGAAACTACAACAATGGGCCTTAGCCCAACCAACAGCAATAGAAAAATAAAATGAATATCAAAGTTCCTCCTCTGAATCAAGCTACCAATGAGGGTGGTGGTGGACCTATTCATTCTTCGTAGCTCATAGAATTCCACCCCATGACCATGTGGTGTAGATTGTAGGACAATGGCTCACATTCCAAGGTGAATTGTTACATACTAGAGAAGATCATCTTGATCTCCCAATTAGACAGACAATAGCCTACTAATCCAACTCCCCTAGAATCCTCTACATCAGAGCCCCCTCACACTGCCTTTACATGTGAGACCATCTTCTTTGAGATAGATGAAGAGGACGAAGAAGAACCTAATTTATAGGGGTTATTTGACGAATCCATCCCAGCCTTTGAGGCCAACACTTTCACCAACCCATGGACTCTGTATAACACTCAGAGTCAGGTGGGAAAAGGGCCATCCTTCACATCAATGCCTCCCATGAACACCACACCCCAAGACAACACAAAGGATCACTCCCTCCCACCAAAAGGACCTAGCCCTAACCACACTAGGGATCCAGCTGGGAGGAGCCAACTTTATCTAGGGGGAAAGTTTGACATCACCAAGACATTAGAAATCCCCACTACCTCAATGACCTTAATGGAGGTTTTTTGTAATTGTCCCGAGAAAAATAAATCCCTCCTACAGCTCTTAGGGAACCTGGAAGTCATTATTTGTTCGCAAAAGACTGTCACTTTCAACGATGCCAACTCGATAGTCTTCTGGGGAATTATAGAAGATCCTCCCTTCCTACTAGGCCTAAACATCCAAGGGAAGAACCTATATAATTTCCTTATAGATTTTGGTGCTTCGGGTAACGTTATGCCCTTATCCATCTGCCAGAAGCTCAGATTCACTCTCACACTATCCAAAGGCACAGTAGTCCAATTGGACAAAATTTCTATGAAGATGGTTGGTGAGCTGAAGAACATCTAGATTTAGCTCATCCAAGATCCCTGGATATCCAGCATCATCGACATCCAGGTGGTTGACATTTACAAAACCTACAGGATGAAATTAAGTCAAAATTGGTCAAAGGCCCTCAATGGTTATTTCTCAACAGACTTTTCCCACTTATGGATCCCTTGGAAAGGGAAATCAAATCAGATCTGAGTAGAAAGTGAGCCTAGAATGAAACAAGCCCTTACCGAAGTCAGGAAGGTGAATAAAATCTTGTTCTCTGAATCCTCACTCAAGGTATATCAATTGTGGGAAATCCTCACATTTTATTTCATCCCCGGGGAGGATCCTATAATCACCCAGAGGATCTAAGTTCTAGATCAGAAGCTGAAATGTGAGGTAGACACACAAGGTAGTAAGGAAACTCTGGGCACCCTCTTGTCCAGCACTTGGTGTTAGGTACATTACCAAAAATACTCTAAACTGGAGTGTGAACCTTGTATCACCACTGCCACACACCACATCACCAATCTCCAAGAGAAGGAGTGCAAAGTTGGGTTCCCTAGACCAAGTAATCCACCCAACAGTACACTTGGGGTGTCACTCATCCAGGAACCCAAACCGGAAGATTCTCTGGAGGAAAGTCTCACCTGCACACCATCCAAGTTAGAGGAATCACCAGACAAACCTCCTAGCCCCAAACCCAATCCAAATGCCACTTCACTTCCGCAGCCCCATAAAATTGATAGTGATTTGTGGATCCTGATGTTTGATGGATCCTAGTCCAAACAAGGTTGCAGGGCCAGAGTCAAATTAAGCTACCCACGAGGGAGATCCTTCCTCGCATCCTACAAATTGTAGTTTACCAGCACCAACAACATCATAGAGTACAAGGCCTTATTCCTTGGTCTCTTGTTCTCTTTGAGAAAAGGGATCACTCACCTCCAGGCAATGGGCGATTTAGAGCTAATTGCAAAATAGGTCCAGAGCCAATACACAAGTCTTGATAAAAGGTTGGCCACATACCACAACCGGGCATGGAGCCTAATTGAAGATTTTGATGCCTTTGGTATCGAACTCATTCCCCAAAAATGTAATTATGTTCTAGATTCCCTCGCTGTGTCTACCATTACCCTCAAGCCGATGGCTGGTTCCCACCTCTAGAGATTCTCTATTGAAATGGTCCTCACCCCATGCATCACGAACAACATCACGCACTTTCAAGTTTTCAAACATGACCAGCACATTTTTTCCTTCATAGAAAATGTTGGTGTCTTTGAAGATCACATCATGGAAGAAACTAATCATGATGATACCGGGCAAGGGGGAGAAGACGATGGAATCCTTGACTTACCTACCAACACTATTCCTAAGGGGATGGTTACTCTAGCATATATCTTTGATTTAGACCCCCAGCGCCGAGACAAGATATCATCCTCCTTTGAGGGAGGAAAATATGAAAAAGTTAACATCGGTAAAGCTGATGAAGAAAAATTGGTCCACATTGGTACCTCCTGCTCCCTAGAGGAGAAAGAGAATATTCTCGTGGTTCTCCAAGAATATATTTATGTTATAGCCTGGGGGTATGAGGATCTCAAAACCTATGATACATCTATCATGATGCATACCATCCCCCTGAAACAAGTCGCAAAACCTTTCCAGCAAAAATAGAGGCCGGTAAACCCTTTAATGGAACCCCTAATCCACCAGGAGGTTCAAAAATTACTGTAAGCCTGGATCATCTTTCCTATCCCGCATACTACATGGATTTCCAACCTTGTCCCTGTACACAAAAATAATGGTGAGATTCACCTTTGTGTGGATTTCCGCAACTTAAAAAAATCCTCTAAGAAGGATAATCACCCTCTCCATTCACTGGATGAGGTTTTACAAATTGTAAATGGTTCACAGATGACGTCCTTCCTGGATGGGTACTCCGAGTACAACCAAGTTATGGTTAAGTTCAAAGATAGGATGAAGACAACGTTCACCACCAAGTGGGGGATGTTTACATACCCGAGAATGCCCTTCAGCCTAATTAACATCGGGGCCACATTTCAGAAAGCCATGGACATTTCATTCAAAGGCCTGGTTAACAAATGCATAATCATCTACATGGATGATTTAATGGTCTTTTCCCAGGATAGGCATGATCATCCCATCCACCTCGCTCAAATCTATGAGAGATGTTACTTGTATGGTATCTCCCTCAACCCCAAGAAGTGTATATTTGGGGTCACTAAAGGGAAACTCCTTGGGCATATAGTCTCTGAGAAAGGGATATCCATCAACCCTGATAGAGTGGAAGCATTGTTAAATTTGTGAATGCCTGGAAGTAAAAAGGAAATGAGATCTTTCTTTGGTAAGATAAATTTTTTCTGGCAGTTCATTATCGAATTCACCAAGATTGTCCAACCACTCAACGATATGATGAAGAAGGATACTAAGATTGAGTGGAGTCCCAAAGCGAAGTGGGCTTTCACCCAAATCAAGCAAACTATAGTGGAGGCACCGGTCTTGGCGAGTCTGGACTATTCCCTCCGATTCCACATTTAGTCCTTCACTTCGCCACACTCTGTCGCCGCAATTTTAACCCAAAAAGTTGAGGGGGATGTAACACCCCAAAATTGGCATCTTGCAACCCTAACCAATTTTGTTGCATTTGTCATTCTTCTGGATCATCAAAGTGCTATTGTACTAGGCAATTCTGGGTTTTTGACTGACTCTACTCAACCTAAGTGTCAAATATAGAAAATCCTAAATGTGCATTAATCATACATCATATTTAATTCCTAAATACCTATTTGGCTAAACAAACCTTATAATCGAATTAATTTAATTAATAAAGTCCTAGCACTTTAATTAAATTAAATTCACCCTCTTTAGCTGAAACACATGAAAAAGGAATTAAATAATATTTAATTATTAAATAAATATCCTCATTTTCAATAATTAAATTTAATTATTCAGATAATTGAGAAAAAGCAATTATGAGGTTATATTTATTTAATTAATTGAATATTCTATCAAAAAAAATTCTTTTATTCAGAAATGGTAACTTTGAATTAATTGTGCTTTAAAGAGAAAGAAAACAATTTAATTCAAATAAAATAGAATTAAATCAAAGAAAGAAAATAGTTAAAGCAGGAAGAAAATAATTTATTGTATTCTTTTGAATAAAGCTTTCTATTTTAAACTAGCTTTTCTATCTGTTTTATTTCAAAGAGGAAAGTTTCTATTCTAATCATCTCTGAGTCTATAAAAGAACTCTCATTCTTCATTTAAAACCCCCTGAATTTCTGAAGAAAATATGCATTGTTAGAATATTGAAATATTTTCATAGCTTCATATAGAATAATATCATTTTTGCAATAGAATAGCTTCAATTTCTAGAATAATTGCATTGATCATCATGTCTTAGATTATCTCATATCTCTCATTTCTTAGCATAATATTGCATTGTATTGAATTCATCATGATAAATCCTTCATTCCTAGATTGGTCTATGGTTGTGAGACTCTCATTCTGAGAGCAATTTCAAAAACCCCATCTGGATAGAAGGCAACAGGTCGAATCATGCAGGCAGACAGGATGAATAATCTCATATTTAGTCTTGTGTGTACCTGGTGAAGAAGGACTATGTTGAAGTGTATGGTGAATTAACAAGGCCAAATTTACCACATACATTTTTGGCACCCACCATGGGGAAAGTACATTTCTATCTGGCCTCATTTCATTTTATATTTTTCATTTTTTTGCATTTTTTCCGTACTTCTGTACAGGTTTTGTTTTAAATTCGTGTGAACTTTCTATATGTCTCGCACGAACTTTCTAGTTCTTTGCATGGCACACAGATCTTCTTCACATGACCTAGCATACTTTATCACACGAAATTACAGACCAGAGCTTTCATTTTAATATTTTATTACCTCAGTTTTCTAACCACCTGCTATTTTCTGACAACTGTGTTTCCCTGATTTTATCTTTTGAAACAGCTTGACAGTGGTTTGCAGGACGCTAATATAAAGAGAAAGCCATCATAAACTTCTGACATGTTTGTTGCAGGACACTGATATGAAGAAAGGCATTAAAAAATACTAATGGGTTTTATTGCAGGATGTTTGTCGAAGACCTTGCTTGTTTTCACAACTTCTTATATCTATTTTTGGTAGTTAAAATACACTTTGGTTGGTGCTTAAAATGAATCATTATCTTGTGTGATTGAAGTGTTTTTTTAGATTGTAATCCTAAGAACTACATGAATATATCCTCTCCCCTCGCCTTTATGGATCTTGGGTGTAAGAGAAATTCATGTGATTCTTCTAGAGTGGCTACCTCCCTAGAGCTTTAACAGAGCCGGTGAGAGTGGATGCCCAACCGGTAACAGGCTAAAGCCAAGCCCTTCCAAACCGGTATACAAAAAATGCTATTATGATTAGTGTCACAATAGACAGGTGTGAATTTGTTATGACAACCAAAATCTCCTTCAGTACCCTAGTGGTGCATTAAAGTCCTGACATTGTTAAGGTGAAATACTTGCTTTGAACGGATTGGGAGAGCCCCCTTTATTGGGAAAATGACTTGATCACAACCACCTGAATGGATGTCCTTACTACAAACTGTTGTTCTAGTTTTCCAAAAACCCTCTATCTGTTGGCGCGAAAGGTTAGAGACCGACTAAGATGACCCACAGTCTTATGGCTTTTAGTAGAGATAACAGCCCTTTGGGAAGCAATTCCTTTGGGGTCCGAAGCTTGGTATGCCTGAGAAGTGAGTGCATATGTAAGGAGGAGCCCGTGCTTCCAAGCTTCTAATTTATCCACTAAGAGTAAGCGTAGCTGAACTTCAGTTCAAGTGGGGATTCAACAGATATTGTCCTGGCTATCCTAGGGTTGTGATGTTCTTGTTCTGGTACTATAAACATTCTGTTTAATGTGTTTTACATGGGTGTATCACTTGAACAATCGAAACTATCGTCAAAACACACGAACTGTCAATCTTGAACATGTCCAAAACAATCTATAACTTGAACTATCTGTCAAAAAATAGCATGATTTCATCTTGGAAAATGCAAACTAGTCTTAACAGTCTGATTCTATAAATGTACTTATTTCTACATTTGCATAGTTTTGCGCAAAATTTCCCAATCTTTGCGCGAGTCAGTGAGAATCTTCGCGCGATATGTATTACACTGTCGCGCAACATTTGGAAATAGTGCCACTTTTTCTATTAGTCATTATTCTATCCTCTAGTGTCATTCTTCATGCAAAGACAACATTTCTTCATGTGGCTCGGTGAGAAACTTTGCGCGACAGAGCATTTTGTCACGCGAAACTGTAGTCTTTTGTCAAAAATAGCGAGTTAAAATCTATCATTCAGTTACACTTCTATCAAATTTGGTCTATGATATGGGTCTATTTTTATGCCATTCATCTTCACACAGTCTGAAACTTGGTTTCTTGGGTTGAGAACTACGTGATTCTTGCTTAAACTAGTCTTGTCTCATGTCCTTTTGATTTATTTCATCTGTGTTCTCATGCCTTGTGTCACAATAGTCATCTCTTGGCTTGTTTTAGCCTCATCTTAGATGATTTACACCAAGGATACTTCACCTTTTGGAATGTTTGTGCAATCACTTTGAGACAGTTTCAAGTTTGGTCCTAGTTCACATTCCTTGTTCAAAACTTTGTCTATGACTGTCACAACTCGAAGTGGCAAAATATTTCCTTTAATCAATCAAGACAAATCTGTACTTTCCATACCATTATCGGCTACATCTAGTGAGGAATCATCTCGATCTCCTTCCCCGGTATGATGACCTTACACTAAAAGGTCATTTCCTATGGATCTTAGTAGGGTTCAAAATCCTTTGTTCCAAGAAGACCCAAATTCAGAGAACACTCAATATTTTCATACCAAGTCTTTACACCTTGAGTCCTTTCATTTTGGCAAGATGGCAGATCATAACCATTCAGGTGGTGAGGTTAGCAGAACTGACCTCTTTAGAAATTGGGGTAAGTCCCATTATGAAGACCTCCCTAACAATGTAGAAGTTGAAATCACTCAAGAAGATATTACACACGCTCGTTCTAACAAAGAATTTTGTAAAATGATGGGAATTCTACTAGCTGAGGAAAAAGAAAAATACATTCTTGAACTAGCCAATCAAGGGGCTAAGTTACCTTCCAATAATGCTTTAGAAACACTTGTTGAGAAAGACGAAGAAACTGAAAATTCCCACTTGCGCAAAGAAATGCAAACTATGTGAGAGAAACTCTCTCAACTCTTGAAAGAGAAAGACAAACCTGTTACACAATTCACATTGGAAAGTATCTGTCCTTTCCCATTTTATAAAGATCTTCACATGCCTCCTTTTCCCAAAGGAGTTGAACTTCCTAAATATGACAAATACTTGGGTACATCTGACCCTCAAGATCATTTGAGAGAATTTGGTGCTCTCTCCATGGAATTCATGCATGACACAACCTATCTTATGCATCTTTTCCCACGTAGTTTGGGAGGATCAGCTATGGAATGGTTCTCTAGACTACCAACTGGCATCAAGACCTTTGATGAAATTGCCAATTTATTTCTACAACATTATTCTCACAACATCCAACATCCAGTTCATATTTGAGATCTTTGTAACTTGAAACAAAATAATGGGAAATCCTTCTTGGAATTTCTCCAAAGATGGAGACAACTCTATACATGATATTCTTGCAAGATACCTAAATTCAAAACGTTGGACATCTTTCTCGATAATATTCTCCCTAACTTTGGGTATCAAGTACAGCTACAAGGTCCTCTAACCTTTGATGACATGATTAAAAAAGCTGTAAGAATCGAGACATTTATGATCAAGAAAGGAGAATTGACCTTACACAAGGAAAATAAACAAGGGTCTTATTCCTCAAGCAAAGATAAATCCAAATTTCCCAACAAGAACCAAAATGTTGT
>MU226117.1:555673-623853 GCA_018584345.1 Thuja plicata
AGGCAACAGGTCGAATCACGCAGACAGTCAAGATGAATAACTCATATTCAGTCTTGGCTGTACCTGGTGAAGAATGACTATGTTGAAGTGTGTGGTTGATTTAGAAGGCCAAAATTAACTCATACAACTGCACCCAGTGGTCTGAGGCAATCCCATGCAAAAACAATACTACGGATGTAGTCATTAATTTCCTGGAAGATAACATCGTCACAAGATTCGGAATGCCTTTTTCTATCATGTGTGACAATGTTTTGGCATTTTCTTTAGCATGACTTTTATAATGGACCTATCAGAGAAAGATCACCTTAATTTTTTTCAGCAACTATTATCCCCAGGGTAACGGCATTTCTAAGTCTACCAATAAAAATTTGTTGGAAGTGATCAAACATTTTCTAGAAAAGAACCCCTAGAACTGGCACCATAAAATCAGGTTTTCCCTTTGGGTGGATCGTATCAGAATCAAGGCAGCCCTAGGAAATTCTCCATTTCACTTGGTTTATAGCCAAAGTCTTGCGTTCCCAATAAACTTACAAATCCATGTTTTGCAATTCATGCAAGAATTCAATGCCTGGGATAATGTTGTGGAGGTTCGCCTCTTGAACTTGGTGAGAATGGAAGAACAAAGAGATGCGACACTTGAGCATTTTGTGTGTCACCAAGCAGTCATCAAATGTTGGTTTGAAAAAATAGCTCAATACAAAGCCTTTCATATTTTGGACCTAGTCCTCTTGTGGGACAAACCCCAGGAGAAGAAGGGAAAGCGCACCAAGTTCCATAGGCTCTAGCTTGGACCTTAATTAATATCAGATATCTACAGGGCCAACACTTATTGCCTCAGCACTATGACTGGAGAAGTCATTCAATTGCCAGTCAATGGACAGTTTCTCAAACATTACTTCGAGTAAAGGCGAGAGGTAATTTTTCCCAAAGTTGTATTAGATGTATATTTTCCTACCTGTAAATATTTTCCCGGCACCCCTTGGGAGTGTTTTGCCCTTGTAAATAGTTGGTGGCCCTCTAGGGCCATTTTCCTTTCTTTGTTTTGTTTTTTATCATTGGTTTCTTTTCACTTTACATGTCTTTCTTTTTTGGGTTCCCAATGTGTTTCTCTCTTCTTGTAGACAGGTATGCTTTGCATAACATCTAGTCCCTACAATGGTGCCTTACACATTTTTGTTAGTCCGAAATCTATTGTTAGCATGGTGGTATTTGTTTGCACTCTAGATTTATTTTATACACATGGTAAAAGGCTATGGGAAATCTTAATCGGATCCATATATCAAAATTCTTGATATCAGTTAACAAGAAATCATGAAGAGAAAGTAATCGCATGATCCTTGAGAGTAGAGCGGTTGCACTAGTTATTGGCCAAATCAGAAAATCTAAAGAATATCCTAGATCTGTAATGTCTCTCCCATTCAGTGAATCAAAATGGATGGCAAGCTGAAAGAAGTACCACCATGAAAATTAGCTAAGCTTAAGGTTCATGGTGAAAGGAGTACCACCTTCCCCCATCTTCAAAAAAAAAAGAGAAAGGAACTGGAGAATAGAGAATTCTGGGATCCGGAAGATTGTGTGTGATATAGCAATTTTGGTTTGATGTACCTAGTGCCATCTCTTTGTTTCTCTCAGAAGTCATCAGCTTGATTTTCTTCCAAAGCACACACCTCATAACTGACAAAAGATTGAAGGATTCAACCATGGTGAGTTAGAATTTCTTAGACACCCCGTGCCTTGCAAGTAAAGTGATTTAGGTAACGATGAGTCCTTATTTTTCTAGCTAGAAATTATGTGGTTCTCAAATGCACTAAGGCATTCATCCCAGCAAGTCACCATTTTTTAAGTCTTGTATACCCATCCCTACATTTTTTTTTGAAAAATGTTGAGTCCCCCTTTTCACTTTTGGTTCTTCCTTTGTTTTTTTTTTCCTTTTTTGCTTCCTTTGGCCTTTTCCTTCGGGAAACCTTTGTTGTTGCTTCCTTTTCGTTTTCCTCACTCTGGGACCCGGTCTCAAAGTGTTTTATTCCTTTGTGCCAACCAAATTTTGGACCCCAAGATTCTTGCGCTATTACTTCCTCTTTAGTTGGAGGGTGTGGTCGCGCGGGATTCCCAGGCCCGGAGTCCAGAGGCTTACCTTTTTCTTGGGGTTTGTGAAAGGGAATGGTGTGTTTTAACCTAAGGGATATAAATTGAGTTTCATCCATCATTGTTACACTTACCATGTATAATTAACCCTCAGAGTGAATTAAGGGCATTTTGTACAAACTTCACAGAGAGATAAGTGCAATTTTCTTCTAGTAATTAACAGTGATTTGGGGTGACTAAGCGTGTTGCAAGATATCCTGCAAGGTTCTTGACGTGCTCATGGGTTTGAAGCTATCCATTTGTAGACCACCTCCTGTTCCCTTCCTTCTGCATTCTATGGTTTTTTGGTAGGTCTTTTTGGACCCTTTTCTTTCTTTCTTCTAGTTTGTGTTTTATTTCCTTTTGCCCTTTAGGCTTTGCTTTCCTTGCATTTAGGCCTTCGTCGTCGTCTCCTGTTGGTGGGATAGCTCAGCAAGAGGGTTATCCGCCCTTTGTGCATTGTAATTTTTTGTGCATTTTTAGTTTTATGTATATTTTGTAGATAGTTTGTAGATTTCTGTAAGTTCTTGTAGGCTCTTGTAAATTTGTTAGTAGTTTGTAGGGTAGCTGTAAATTCATTTACGTCTGTAGGTGTTTCTATTGTAAATTTGTTTATTCTTTGGCCTCCTATTGGTGTTATTAGTCTGTAAATTCATGTGAAGTGGTCTATATATCCTATCAAGCCTTACCCATCATGTATCAATCTCACCACATCCTCTACATCTTTCAACCCAAACTCGAGCTTGCTCGCCTGGTGTTTGCTAGACTCAAACTTGGCAGCTCACCTGTTTGAGTTATGACCTTTCTCCCTCCTCCATCACTTAACCATTAATGGTGGGATTAATTCCCCATGCGTGAGTATTTAAAATCATCCCAAGTGGCATTCATCCCATTCATGTCAAGACTGTCATCATCGGGAATGACATTACTCTATTTATTGCATGACCACGTGACCACCCACGTTAGCCCAGTATGGAAATTGCTAGGTCATTTCAATAATGATCAACTTTCTGGACTTCAGGCACCAAGTAATCCCCCAACCTTCATCTCCTTCGTCACGTGAACTAGAATCCCCAGGACCCCCGGGTGTTGATCAAATTCACATTAGGTTATCTCATTTATTGCATTTCCAGGATTTGACATCAACTAATGTCTTCTTGAGCACAGGTGCAAAATGGTAATGAAATTTCCATAGCCCAAAATTGTATTATATCTGATTATTTGTATTAACATTTGTCTATTCTTATAGGCTACCAATAACTCAAAGTTCAATATGTCTGAGGTATCTTCCCCTCCCAAAAGTCTAGAACTCTCATCTACCTCAACAAGGGCGGCCACCAAGATAAGGGTCGAGAAGGCACTAGAGAAGCTCCCACTCACCATGAAATATTTAAGGGAGGGTGTCATTGTGGGAGCTAAGGTGGATTCCAAATTGCAACTGATCACCAACACTGAGGTTAGACCGTGGGCTGAATTGCAGGTGCTGGTCAGAATAATGTTCACTCAACATTCTACTGGAGACAGCATGGCCAAGAATGTGGTCACCTCTGGCATAATCAAGGTTTCCTACTTCCCTTGCTCCATGCAATCCCCAGAGCTGATTCTCACACTGGAAGAACACTACAACACAACCATCAGGGCTATTATACTTGTTGCTTCCCTTCTGACGGGATACCTAACACCGCTAGTGCCTCTTGCCACTGTTACTTTTTCTTTAAGACTGGGAATCCCCCAGTTCTCCAATTCTATTGTCATCTCCCAGGCCATGTTTTTACAAGAATTCAACAAAGTCCAACAGGCGGCCCGGCAGCACCTTAACGCCCACTGGCTAAAGATGCCAAAGAAAGATTACAAGAAGATGAAGCTGGAGATCCCCCACATAGACTTCAAGGAAAGCATCCAATCGAGGATCATATTTTTATGTCAAGTCTTTGGGGAATCATATGCCCAAGATTTTTCAGTGTGGATGTACTACTTCTTGTACAGCATCTCCACCAACAGGTAGAACTTTGACTGGGAAACTATTATTGCCAACCATGTGGACTTCCAGCTGAACAAGGTCAGACAAACATCAAAGTTCCACATGAATTAATATTTTTTGTGGGCACTGGCACAGCAGAGACCCAAAATTTGGGGTTTACAGATAGCGGGCATCCTTGGGACAGCACCTAGCTAGAGTGCACCATGGGATCATTTCCCTCAGATTTAATGAGAATCCATCTTCCCCAATTTTTCTCAGGTAAATAATACTTTTGTTTAATAGAACATTTTGATACCCACTCAGGATGTTGGTTACCATATGTCAAAGGAGGCAATGGCCTTAGTGAGTTCTTATGGCCATTATTTCATTCAATTTTAGCAACATTCATAAATTCGAGTGACCGGGTTCTCTGGCAAGCCCTACCTATTGCCCAAACACTGCGGGGATATGATTATCTTGATGGAGTACTACAGACAAATTCTGGAGGTCCATACATTTTATGGGGTAAAGAAGGTAACCACCATCCCCTTTCCAATCACTTGTGAGAACTACACTTGCAGCCTTGCAACGGCCAAAGAAGCCAATAATGAATTAAGGAGTCTCAGGCTAGCAGCATTCTACTTAGTGCAGGTCAATTTTCACCCACTGGGAAAAATAAATGTGGCTTTACCCCTGGTGTTAATACCTCATGAGCCTCACATTGATGGTTTTTGGGTAGATTGCCAAGATGACTTTGATGTTTGAAGTCGATATTATGAGAGGATGACCAAAGGAATGATGAAGCACCTGGATCTCCGAACCTTCCCAAAGGATTTCTCATATACTGGGCCCATGGAGGACCCAGAGTATAAATCAAAGGGGATTGATAAGATGGATCTCCCTCTAGTGGATTGGAACACCCTGGAAGTTTTGACAATCGAGGACATCACCAAGGATGTGATAGGATGGAGTCACGAGTATTTTTCATGATTTTGCAAAAAGAGCACCTGTCAAGATCATCTAGTTTTGCGGGGATCTACTTTGGGATCGAGAACTCTATACAAAGCAAAGATAAAAGAAAATCAAAGGAGAGAACCCTAGCCCAGATCCCGTCCTCAGTTCCAGCCCCAATAATGGAACAACTTCATGCTCAGTTGGAATCATCCTGACAGCTGAGTGAAACGATCAGTGCCAAGCTTTCTCTCAGTCTCCCATTTGCTCTGGTGGGATCTTTTCTTCCTGCAGGTTCCCCTTCACTTGCAACACTTATGAGCCAGGTGCTAGAGATAGAGAATGAGAGTGCAGCTATTCTGGATGTCGGGGTCCCACTGCAAACAAGGAGGAAGAAGCCAAGAGTGGATAATCCTCCACCAAACATAGATGCAAGCCTCAGAACATCAAGAAATATTCCTATGGAGCTTATCCCTTCCTCTCCTGAAATAGAAAATCCTTCTGAGGCCTCTCCCTCCCCATGACAGCTTTGATGAAATCTTCTAGACTAATGACCTGGTAAATCTGTAGGAAGATGTGGAGAGGGCGGTAGAAAAGATTTCCGCACAAGAAGTAGGGAATGTCCCCGAGGAGGGGGAAAGGCAGGAAAAATAAATTTCCTTGGAGGAAGAGACCTAGGAGAAAGAACAAGAAAGCACACCAAGTGTGGAAGAAATAATGGTCCCAGGGACTGAAACAGAAGGAAGGCAAATACAAGATGAGCAGCCGACTATGGCTGGAGAAACTGGACCCTCAGGAAAAATCATAACCCCAGTCATCATGCTCCAAACACATTTGGACACCCTGGGTCATCAGTTACCCTAGAATACAACATTCAGAAAGGTGGTCTCTACAGCACAAAAATCAGACAAAGGTCTGACACCTTTTCCCCCTCCAGAAAATAGGCCCCCAGAGGAGAATATGTCGGTAGAGAATGCCAAGAAATGCAGTAGCAACTAAATTTGGGGGAGAACCCCAAAAATATGGGCACAAATACTGTAGATGTTGGAGAGGCGGGAAACCCTAATGACAAATAAAAATATTCCACATATACTACAGATGCCAGGGAAGCACAACAGGTTCCAGAAGAGGACCCAAGTGCCCAAGATCTAGCGATAAGGTCACCCCAGTCACCACAATGGCTGATAGAATCAAGGAAGAGAAAGGCCTCGGCAGCAGTGAGAGTCCCCCTCTCTCTTGTCGAGATGATGGCCCAAAATCAAGAGGCTCAGAATTGTAAGAGGGCCCGGACCCTCCATACCTTTCAAACTAGTCCGGGAGGAAACGTCATCGTAGTAGTAGTGACACCTCCCCTAGATATAGAAGAGGCAGCGGTAAGAGCTGCATATTACACGATCACACAGGTCCCTCTAGGGAGGAGAGACAAATAGGGAGAATTAGACGTGTTGAGAGAAGCCAGCAGGTTGATTGAGGTCTGATATGATAAACAGGCCCAGAAACTAAAGCATACAAAAGAGACAAATGACAATCTCCTCAGGCTTCTCATAGAACTGACGTAGCCATTGACAGCAATTACTCTGGAGACTTCCACATCTGGAACACTACTTCCATGGGGTGACATTGACATGCTGAGAATGATGTAAATGATTGGGTGGCTGAGCAGGTAGGAGTGGTAAGGTGTTTCCTGACAGCCACACTCTCGGACCTCCACCAGGCTAGTAACATATTGGGCCAAGTAAATGGTGTTGTTGCCTAGTGGGAGGGGGAGATAGAAAAATATGAGGAATAGAGGAGTGAATTAGAAGAGATCATGAATTTTAGGGAGGAAGCCGTCACGGAGACACAAATTTTAGGAGTTGAAGATTTTGGTTCCTTCGGGCCCAACACTCCAGACTTGGTCTCAAAGTTGAGAAAAGCAAGTAACTGGTAGTGGCTTTAAAGGGTAAAGTCTCAGTGATTAAAAAGTCATTAAATCCATATGCAGCATTTGTCACAAGGGTTTTATCAATCGATCCCTTCAGCACCGAGACATGCACTTTGGTGGATTTTGTTGTGAGCAAATTTGATCAAATAATGGAGTCACAGTTCCAGACTCCTCAAGATTTTAATGGAGTGAAGATGTTGCATCTCACCCGAATGGTGCTCTGGGTGCATAATGCCACAAAGATGGGTGCAGTTTTTAAAGAGGGTGCCCGAGATATGGGTGAACAGTTGGAGATAGCCAACAACTATCGGGACTATATAAAGGAGATAGATGAAGAGGGAATTCTCTAGATTTTTGAGATATTCTGAAAATGTAAAGACTAGTAAAGTATTCTGGTCTCTGGATATTTCTACTTGCATGGAAAAATTTTGAAGATTTGTTATTCTTTGAGCGTAAGCTCCCAAACTCTGGAATTCTAGGTCCTAGTTTTGTATTCTTTTACAGCAATTTGCGTCAAGGTTCCCTGGAGTTGACCGATCATTGTCAACAATTAATAATATTCAGGGTGCAAGTGATCAAATAGATGGGGATGGTTCTAACAAACATCTTCTTATTCCCCCGAGGCGTCACTCCCACATTTACTACCTGACATGCCTTGAAGACAGGGAGCCGCAATCAGCATTGATGATGCGTATGGCCTAAGTTATCAGAATAAGCAAGTTTCCTCTATAAAGTACCATGGCCCTCTTCTCTAGGCCAATTCTTCTTGATTTCTCTCCTTTCTTCTTCTTCTTTCTTGTCAGAACATTGTGTATCCCAAGATGATTGTAAGTGGTGCAGGTAGTACCGCCCATGGATAATGTATTTTTTTACCAAGTGTAAATGTAAATTAGGTCAAATTTGTCTATAAATAATAAGATCGATGCCTTAACCAGGGTCGGTAAAATTGATGATTTCTTTGTCCAAATAGAAATAGCAAGTAGCAGTTAGCAGTTTACTTCATTCTGTAGCTTAATGCTCTCTTGGAGCCATGAATGTACTCGCTAGTGATTCTAGAACCATTTCAAGTTAATGAAAGAAGGAAGAACAGCTTGTGGCCATGCATTATGTGTTTCTCTGATCTCCAAAGTTATCAAATATATTTTGTGTTGTGTGTTTTCCTATGTCCTTTGCCCTGGTTTTTTGCAGTTTAGTTAAATGATCTTGCTTCCCTTTGCCACTGAATATATATGAATCATTGATTCCTTGTGTATCCGGTATTTAGTGTAGTTTTATTACGTTGGAGTATTGTTGATGTTTGGATATGTATTTCATGAATATAAGTAGAATCTTACTCTAACTGATTTATCTTTTGTAATTTCTTTGGTTAGTCTAAAAATGCTTGCAGGAAACCTCACCCCCTTTTGAAATCCCTGGAATTGATGAGTAATAACCAGCTATCCCCTCAAACAATAGTCACCTACCCAACTTAGCTTCCCTGCACCATTGAGACCTGACTACCAGGTGCCTGGAGGCTATTAGAATTCATTCTCTGGTAAACCTCTATAAGCAGAGTTGGTCGGTACCCCGATACTCGGTGACAACTTATCTCTGTTGGCGGAGCAAGTCACAAAGTCTTGTCAACAAAATCCACTGTACGGAGACCTTGGACCCTAAGACCTACAAAATCTCTCATTTCTTGGAAAAGGGTATCAAAATATCAACTTTTTTTAGTGGTTTTTTGGGAATATTTTGAATAAAGTGGGAAAAACTAGTCAATTGGGGCTATGAGTATTAGGCCTAAAAGAAAAAATTCACTTAGTCTTGAAATCATTTGAGAAATTCTTTATACCCTGTCCTAATGGGATCAAGTGATGTCTGAAAATTTTTCCAATGATGGATTATATCCCCTGCAAACACTTGTTAAGGAAAGGAGACCAAAAAGGAACTTGGAGTCTTCCAAGAAAGAGCAAAGAAGTGAAGTGAAACTGAAGGGAAGCAACTTATTTTACAATTCATGATATTTGTATTTCTTTGTTGTCCTACCTTCGAAGTGTGGATAAAGAAAAAATTTCTTTTGTTCCAAATAATTAGCTAACTAGTAGCCCTTGTGTAAATGTTAAGAGTGATTTTTATAGCCCTGGCTTCTTGGAGAGTGGAAGACCCCATAGTGATAGTATCATCCATGAACTAAACATGAAAACAAATAAGACTATTAGAAGAAGGTATCAATCCCTGAATGGCACCCTTAAATACCATCATATTCATGTATCTCCCTAGGAATTCCATCATAACGGTGAATAGAATAGGACAAATTGGGTCTCCCTGACTTAAACCTCTAGATTTTTTCAAAAAGTTAGAAGCAGTACCATTAATAATAACAATTAAAGAAGAAGTAGAAAACCATATGAAAAATTATCTAGATAATTCTATCTCCAAAACCAAATTTCCTTAACATCATTCCCCAAAAACACAAATCAACCTGATCAATAGCCTTGGACAAATCTAGCCTTAGGAGAAAGCCTTGTTTTCCAGCCGCATCCAAGGAATGGATATTTTCATGCACCATAATAACCAAATCCATAATTTTCCTACCAGGGAAAAATCCATTCTGTTGGGGGCTATCAAGAGAGGGAGGATTGTAAGCATTCTGGAAATGAAAACCTTATAAATGATTTTATATAGAGAGTTACAGAGGCTTATAGGTCTAAATTAGTCAAAATATTTTGTAGTAGCTATCATAGGAATAAGAACAAGGAAGGTACCATTTATTTCCTTCAACAAGTTGCGACTCCCAAAGAATTCCTTAACCACATTTGAAACATCATTTTCTAAAATATTCCAAAACTTTTGAAAGAAAAGCATAGGGAACCCCTCAGGGCCGGGGGCTTTATCCCCCCGAAACAAGAAGACAAATTCCTTAATTTATTTAATCGAAGGAATAGAATTCAAATCTTTATTATGACTCTCATTTATGATCTTCATAATAGCTTTGAAAAAAAATTTCTAATCATTTCCATCCAAGTTTTCCTCCTTACTGAAAAGAGAAGAGAAACAATCAACAGCTTCCTTTTTAATTTCTTCCTCCTTACTTACCACCCTATCCTCACTAGTCACTTGGGTAATTCTGTTGGCAGCTCTATGTTTGAGAGTGGTAGAGGGGAAGAATTTTGTATTTTTATCCCCTTCTTTAATCCATATAGATCTGGATCTTTGACACCAATAGGTCTCTTACTTGGGAATGATGTCATGGTAGTTAACTAAGGTCATCTTCTCTTTCTCTCTTAGGTTCTTGGATAAGCCTGGTTGCTGGATGAGGACCTAAATACTCAAGAGATCATATTTAGCCTCAATTTTTTTTTGGAATATATCCCCAAAAACATCCTTGTTCCAACCCTTGATATTGTCTTTGATGTTTCTCAGTTTTTTGGTAACTTTAAACATGGCAGTCCCTTCCACCCTAATGTTCCACCATCCATAAATCCTACTTTCCAAATTAGGATGAAGAGTCTAGATTTTCTCAAATCTGAAGGGATAATTCTTATGACTAGAGGAAGGGTCAACATTTGGTCATCTATTCATGGGAAATTAAATCCCTATCCAATCTGACGTTAATATTATCATTACCCACTCTCCTATTAGACCAAGTGTAGTTAATACCTTGAAGGTCCAAGCCTAATAGAGCTTGATTATTTATGAATTCCATAATTTCTGATCTTCCCTCCACTTGAGTATTTATGCCACCATACTTCTCAACTTCATTCAGGGGAGTGTTGAATTCTCCCATAACTGGCTAGCAATCATCCTTAAAACTCTTCCTTCTATCAACAACTCTATCTATCACTTATCTATAAACACTCTAGAGTTAGGTGCATAAATATTTGTGATAACCCAACTAAAATTGTCCCTAATGTTATGCATTCTAACAGAAACCATGTTACAATATTCATAGAGAATCTCACCATGGATAGTCTTCTGATTCCAAAAAATAACCATCCCCCAAAATGCCCCAGCTGAACTGCTACTACTAACACCACATCTATGAAAATTTTTAATTTTATCAACATTTTCCTTACTCATTTTGGTTTCTTGAAAAAGAAAAATATCAGGTTTATGGTCTCTTACCAGATTCTTGAGAATATCTTGTTTATGGGGTGCATTCAATCCCCTTATGTTCCATGATATTATCTTCATAATCTTTTTGGGGAGAAAGCCTCCGAGGTGGTTCATTGTTTTCCATCCGCAATATCCATCCAGCTATCTCGCTCCCTTCTAGTTTTTTTTTGTTTTCTTCCTGGACCAGTATTTGGTTTTCCAACATTCACCTTCCTACTTCGAGTCTTTATTCCATCCTGGGTGAAAGGGGAAGCCTTGTTGTTCCCCTTGTTATTGTTTTTAACACTAAAGGTTATCCCTTTTTCTTTCTCAACCTCCTTTGGCTTATTATTGTCTAGGGATAGACTCCCTTCATTTAAAACACTATGAATATCAGGAGAGGTTGGGAAAAGTTCATAAACACTTTCTCCCCTTGACACATCCACACATTATGTTATGCCAATAATGTTATCTCCCTGGGCATCTTTGCGCATCTTATCCTTAGTCATGGGTGGCAATTCTATACCCAGCTTTAAATTAAGATTTTGGTCCATCTGTTTAATCTCCTTGGCCTCTTATGCATTTCTCTCTAACTCTTGTTTTACTCCTTCCTCACTTCCACCATTCTCATCCATCAGCAGAAGAAATTGATTTTCCCCTAGGTTTTGATCTTGATCCTTCTCATTCAAAAAGAGGTCTTCACTCTTAGCTTCATCTTGATTATTCATCCCATCATCCTGGTGATTCATCTTTGGTGTTTTTTAATGTCCTCCTCAGGGCTTTTCATGTTTTATTTAATCTTATTTTGGACCTCGTCTCTAGCACTTTCCCCATTAACATTCTTCTTTGACTCTTCACTCACACAATTTTTTATTGGGTTTTTAGATCTCCAAATGGAGGTATTCTTCCTAGTTTCCTAGATGTCCTTATTCATCTCCTTTATCTTATTGGCATTAAGCGGATAAATCTTTGCTTGGTGACTAGTTTTTTTGCAATTAAAACAGGCAAAATGTAGAGATTCAAATTCAACTGATTGATGTCATTTCCCCATTTTGGATACTAAATCAATATTAAAAGGAAGATCTGTCAAACTGTAGATATTAACACAAATTTGAGCATTCACTAACTTGGTTTTGGAGGTAGTTACCAAATCGAGTGATAACAATTCTCCAAAAATCTTGGCTATCCCTTTTAACACACTTTCATTATAGTATTCCAATGGGAGACCTGGCAATCTAACCCAAACAGGGGCAGTATCTTTTGACTAAGTGATGAATATCTAATGGAGATGATGAAGAACAAGTGATACCGAGTATCATGATTGTAGAAATGGTTAGATTAGTTGTTGTTTTTTCATTGATTTCAAGCAATTGATTAATTGATTTTCATTACGTTACCATATCTTAAGAGCAGAAGTCAAATGGGTGACAAATATAGATCATAAAATCATGAAATAATAATGTTATAGTTTTTTTTTACTATATATTTGATGTTATCAAATTGGTACATTTGATTGATCAAGTCGGGAACTACAATGAATTAAGTTATGACTAAAAGAGATAATTTATTGAGCTAGACTAAGGTAGTTGGTAGAATGTTATGTGATTCAATTACAGTTACCGAGTACCGAGCACCGAGAACAAGTTAGACACTGAACAGTGAAGAAGTCAGTTATCGAGTTGCAAAGCAATTTTTACCGAGTACAATATACTGATATTAAATGATGATGAAATCAAATTTAATGTGAAATGATGATGAGTTGGATGAGGAAATGAATTAAATTAAGTTTTTTACAAGATCTACGAATGGGAAAATTCAATATGAAGATCTAAGGAGAAGATCAATCGGTTAAACAGAAAACTGAAAGTTCCAAGAAAAGTTACAAGTTCTGAGGTAAAAGTGATTTGGTTTACCAAGTTGAGAAATTTGAAAAAGATGATCAAATGACTGAGCGCAAAGGAAGGAAAATAAAATTAAGGAGATTAAGAGGAAAACTTATGTCTATATAAGGAATGAGAATTTCACTCAATGTAAGCCTACTAGTGAATTGAAAAAGAAGGAAGGAAAAAATAGAATTTACCAAGCAGAACAGAGAAAGACAAATTGAAGAATCTATAGTCTGGGAAAGAGATCAATGGAGTATGTGATGCCAGTATTGAATTGAGAATAAAGGATCTGATCCAAGCATAGTGAGTTGATAATTTTAACAAATCAAATTTTATTATTGCTTAATAATATTTCTAATAGAGAAATCTCTTAACCGAGTGGATTTAACCACCCTATTTGTAAAACCTAGACTTAGGTGACATTCCAAAAGAATGTTTGAAGACCTATAACAAGGTCACTCCTATCAGAGAGAAGATCTTAACATATCTAAGGTAAATCCCCTAACAGGGTCACATTTAGAAAATGTGTTTGTAATCTTTAATAGGATAAGTTCTTAACTGAGCGTACTTCAGAAGGGTACATTTTTATTATGGGTTACAATTCCCACAAAGGTTTTTCCCAAATTGGGTTTCCTCATTAAATCATGTGTCAATGAGTTAAATCTTGTGTCAACTGAGTTATATCATGTGTTAATGAGGTAATTTTGTGTTGCTAAATTTGAATGATTAATTGTTGCTTATGTTATTTGGTGAATTGGTTATTTATTGTATTCAGTACTTACCGAGTGAATCTATGAGTTCAGTTTTAAGAGTTTAAGTTTCAATTTTTTTGATTCACCCTCCCCCTTCTTAGTGGGACCAAAAATTGGTATTAGAGTTTTTTTAATCTGAAGTGTTAAGTTTAAAGGACTTGAGTTAAGATCTAAAGATGTAAAAGAGGGAAGAACCAAAGATGAATAGGGATCATTTCTCCACATGGAAAATTAGAATGAGGTTGCATGTGTCTAGAGTAGGAGAATATGCACTTTACTATCTTCAAAATGAATATGTAGCACCAACTACTGCACCTTTGACTATCAGTGAGAAAAGACAAAAAAATGAACACACACAAGTCATGACTAAGATTGCATCTACACTTATCGACCAGGAATATGATGATCTTGATGGTTTTACTACTACAAAATAGATGTGGGATAAGATTGTTTTCATCTATGGTGGAGATCGTCATGTTTAGAAGGCTAAATCAGAAAGTTTGAGAGGAAAATTTGAATCTATGAGGATAAAGGAAGAAGAGAACATAAAATAATATAGTACAAGACCTAAGGAGACTGTTAATTCTATCAAAGGAGCTAGTGGTATCATAAAAGAGTGAGAACTCTGCTACCAAGTTATTTTATTCATGTATCTACTATACAAGAGTTGAGATCTATACTCCATATGAATGTTTCACTAGATGCTACTATTGGTAAGTTAACTGCATTTAAGTTAAATTATTTTGACAATAGTGTGTCTATTATTTATAAATTGAATCTGCATTTAATTCTACTTTAAATATTGGAAAGGCTAGAGATGGTTATTTGAGCAGTGATAGTGAGAAATTCTATAGTTGCACTAAAGGACTTGAAGAGATATATACTGAATGTTATGAGAATGAAAGATAATTTGAAGCTTTGTTGGTTAGAAGGATACAAAGAGGCAAAGGAAAATACCACGGTAAGTTACCCTTGAAATGTTTTAATTATGATAAAATTACTCACTTTTCATCTAACTGTCCAAAGAATGATAATGAGGAAAAGAAAGATAAGAACAAGAGAGAAAATAGATTCAAGAGATATAGAGACTACAAAAACAAAGGTGATAAATCTTGTTATATTTCTAATTAAGGGCAAAGTGATGATGATTCTATTGAGAGCAATGAGGAAAAAGAATTTGTTTATGTTGCTATAAAATATGATTTATGGTGAAGAAGAACCTATAGCCCTAATATCACAAGTAAGTAAGAATAAAACATGGATTATAGATAGTGGTTGTTCACATCACAAGGCTGGTGACACACTTAATTTTATTTCCTTTGAAAAGCATGATGGAAGTTATGTTAAATTTGGTAATGATGCTCCATATCTTGTGAAATTAAAAGGCTCTATAATTCTACTGAATAATAAAAGATATGATGATGTATACTGGGTTGAAGGATTAAAGTATAATCAGTTGATTGTTGCACAGATTAACAATACAGGTCACTGACTGGAATTTCAATATGGAAGAGTGAAAGTATTTGATGAGAAGAGCAATTTGATTACTAATGGAGAAAAATCTAAAGGTAATCTATTTTATCTTGATACCTCTATGAAGATTTGCCTATTTGCTAAAGTTGAAGATGTTTGGTTATGGCACAAAAGGATTTGTCATGTTAATTTTGACAGCTTAATCAAAGTGAGTAATAAGAATAGAGTAACAGGACTACTGAGACTTCAAAATCTAGATAATTCTATGTGCAGAGAATGTCAGATGGGTAAGATGACAAAATCTAGTTTTGAAAGCAAGACTTATTTTACACAAGGAATTTTGGATTTAGTTCATACTAATTTATGTGGACCCATGAGGACTCAAATTTATTATGAAGAAAAATATTTTATTTTATTTGTGGATGATTATTCTAGAATGATGTCGCTAATATTTTTAAAAGAAAAATTTGATGCATTTCAAATGTTTAAGTGGTATAAGGCCTGAGTTGAAAAAGAAACTGGAAGTTAGTTGACATGTTTGATATTCAACAGAGGAAGTGAGTTTACTTCTGATGATTTTACATTGTTTTGTAATGAGAATAGAATTAAGAGACAGTTGTCAGCACTGAGGACACCAGAGCAGAATGGGATTGCTAGGAGAATAAATAGATCTATTTTTTATTATGTTAGGACACTAATGATTGAAAATTGAGTTTCACAAAACTTTTGGAGAGAATTTTAGAGTACTATTTTTTATACAATGAACTGAGTACAAATGAATAAAAGCACCAACAAGACACCTTATGAAATCTGGTTTGAACACAAACCTAATGTTAGTTACTTTAAAACTTTTGGGAGAAAATACTATATTCTGAAAGATTCTAGAGAAGGAAATTTTAATTCAAAAGGAGAAGGGATATTCTTAGGACATTCTACAAGGAGTAAAGCTTAAAAATGTTTGAACAAGGTTACTAACAAAATGGTGGAAAGTGAAAATGTAAGAATTGATGAATCTATAGAAATGAATGATGAGGATAGTAAGAAGGAACCTAAAGAATTTGAGAAGTTTGTAAATGTACAACATGATTCCCCTAATACCTTACTAAGAGCACCTACCAAGGAGGAAGATGAACAAGGAGTTCCACAACTGAATGTTGATATTGAAGAATGTTGTCTGACTTTCAGTCCCCCCTTTTTGCAATATTGGAGTCATATGGTCATGTATAGTTAGTCTGGTCAGTTTGAGTCAATGTCTAAGTCTTTCTTAGGTAGGCTATCTTTGTTGGGTTTCCCTGTCATTGCCTTTCCTTCTCTTAACTGGGCGGGTGGTTCTGTGATCCTTTCATATTTGGGTAAGTTGTAGATCCCAACCCGGCAAAGATTTGTGCTCTAATCGATGTGTTTTTCTCAGGAAGAGATCAAAGAAAGGTATGGATCAATTCTATAGGCCTCAATGATCCTAATGCAACAAACGGAAAGCGATTTGGCTAAGAGATGAGTGAGAACGAGCTCAGCGGGATTTCAGAAATCACCTTCTCCGCGGCGGAATTCTACCTTGGTTGTTAATTTTCTGCAAAGGGTAGAACTTTACCTTGCACAGAATTCTACCTCAGCTAGTGATTTTTCGCAAGCTTAAGTATTATAAGGTGGACCCCACAACTGGATTTCGAAGCACTTATTCTATTTTCTGCAAAGGGAAAAACTTTACCTTGTGCGGAATTCTACCTCAGTTAGTGATTTTCCGCAAAGGGCAGAACTTTACCTTGCGGGGAATTCTACCTCAGCTAGTGATTTTCTGCAAGCTTAAGTATTATAAGGTGGACCCCACAACCAGCTTTTGAAGCACTTTTTCTATTTTCCGCAAAGGGCAAAACTTTACCTTGTGCGGAATTCTACCTCAGTTAGTGATTTTCCGCAAAGGGCAAAACTTTACCTTGCGCGGAATTCTACCTCAGCTAGTGTTTTTCCGCAAGCTTAAGTATTATAAGGTGGGCCCAATTTATTAAAAAGGAGAATCTCTTTTCTAATTCTCTGAAAAGGAGAAGCTCTTTGCTAATTCTCTGAAAGGAGAAGCTCTTTTGGTATTTTCCGCCGAGAGCATCCAGTTTGGGAATTTCCGCCAATTGCATTATGGAAATTGATTTCTTATGAAATAATGACAGAAACTAGGTTGCATTTGTGACTCCGTGGCCCAATGGATTTAGTTTGATAATACTAGTGGGAAATGAAGAGTTCCAGTTTCTATAAGTGACTATTCGAGTTCTCAGATGCGAAAAGTTTTTTCCTTCATATTCTGTCTTTTTGTATTCGAAGAAGAGGGAAGGTCAGGGGCTCCTAGAAGCCTAATGTATTGTAAAGGCTATAAATTCTGAAGAGAATTCAATATACGGGGTCAGAAAACTTGTTAATGAAGCAGTGTGATTCTATTTACAGAGCTGAATTCCTGTAAATCTTAAGAGAGGACAAACTGTTAACCAACAAAGAACCAAGAGCTACCTAGCCTATTTTGAACAAGTATGTGAGAAGGCACCATCCTTGAGAAAGATTATTGGAAATAAGGATGTTGGATTGATGACCAGAAGCAAGGAAAGATACAACACATGTTTGATATCTATATTTGATCCTAAGAATGTTAAGGATGCACTAGATAATGAAGATTGGATGAAAGCAATGAAATAATAGTATAATCAAATTGAGAAGAACAAGACATGGACATTAGTACCCAAACCTAAAGATAAAAATGTTATTGGTACTAAATGTATTTTTAGAAACAAACTGAATGAGCATGGAGAAGTTATCAGAAATAAAGATAGATTGGTTTGCAAAGGTAATGCACAAGAAGAAGGAATTAACTATGTAGAGACTTTTGCACTTGTGTTGCTAGACTGGAAGGAGTTAGAATACTTCTAGCGTATATTTCTTACAAAGGATTCAAGGTATATCAAATGGATGTTAAGTCATCATTTCTTAATGGGATACTTGAGGAAGAAGAATACATTGAGAAACCTAAGGGATTCATTGAGAACACAAACAAGAACAAGGTATGTAAGTTACATAAGGCTTTATAGATCTTAATATATCTGAGGTAAATCCCCTAATAGGGTCACATTTAGCAAATGTATTTATAATATTTAAAAGGATAAGTTCTTAACCAAGCGTACTTTAGAAGGGTACATTTTATTGTGGGTTACAATTCCCATAGAGGTTTTTCCCAAATTGGGTTTCCTCATTAAATCTTGTGTCAATGAGTTAAATTTGGTGTCAACTGAGTTATATCAAGTGTTAATGAGTTAATCTGATGTTTCTAAGTTTGAATGATTGATTGTTGCTTATGTTATTTGGTGAATTGGTTATTTACTATATTCACTACTTACCGAGTGAATCAGTGAGTTCATTTTTAAGAGTTTAAGTTTTGATTTGTCTGATTAACCCCTCCCCCTCTCAATAGGACCAAAAACATCCAAGAAAGAATCACTCAAGTCCCGATTTGGTACCCATTTTCTAAGAGCCAAAGATGACTTACCCATAACCCATGGGCCTCCACAAAGAGCCTTGGTGATATCCTGATGATTAGTAAAGGAGAAGGATAAAAACCCCTTTGGTATAGCCGCAACATCAACCTACACCTTCAAGTACCATCTTCTTTGAATCAAAATTTAAACATTATCTATGTTTGGGTGAGGGCCAGCAAATTTTTTGACTAGCATTAAATCCATCAAGGCCAAGGAATGATCCATCACCTGATCGGGGATGAAGATAAAAAAAAATCACCTTTCGATGGGTTAGAGATATTTTTCATTTCTGGAAAGGAATATTTTCTTGAAGTTTTTCTACAAAAAAGAACCAACCAGGGACGGTCAGATGATTTTGACTCATCATCATTTTGAGCTTTGAAAAGATTCCTAGAGTCTCCAGCCTTCTTGTTTGATGCATTACCACCCCATGGGTCCCCATCCATTGAAATCCTGCTATCCTCCAAGATCTTTGTATCCTCACCATCCTCACGATCCCCTACCTCATGTGATTCCCTTGCATCCTGCAACAATCCCCCAGCTTGTCTGTTGGCACTGTTGCCACTATTCCCGCCCACGCTTGCATTAAAGTTTTCTCCTGCTCCCTCTCCTGCTCTCGCTGCCATTTTTTTAAGAGGTTGAAATAACTCTATATATTGTTAAATAAATACTCATTACATATGTTAAACCTGACTGAGGTTGAAATAACTCTATTGAATTTAAGAAAAAAAATCTCAACCCTTCCTAAGTGATCTTGGAAATCCTTTTATAGAACAAGGATTGCAACAAGCTACGAATCACTTAGGGAAAAACAATTAATTTCTTAACAATAAAAAACATCAATTTTTCAAATTTTGCAACGCGGGAACTAGACATCAACAATATTGACATTTGGCACTTTTGTCTATAGATTAATTAGATAAAATTTATTTGGATCGTGTAGACTACCCGCAACTGTTGAAGGAAAATTCAAGGTACCTATTGAGATGATTTTTCTCCTTGTAGACGCGCTCAAGTTCCATGTCGGTAACCAACCATAAAAAGACAAAATTGATGGAAACTATATGTTCAAATAGATTTTCCCTTATTCAATTCCATCTCCCATTTGGAAAACTCCCTATCTGTTAGCCAACCAAAAGTTTTAACATTCTCTATCTGTGCAACTACCTCATTCTAGTGAGAACCAATTATAGCCTATGCATCTACAATAAATTTCACCCAATCCATCTTAGCTCCAAAAGTATTATCTAACACATCATTGAAAGCCAATGTATCAATAGCTCTTGTTAGATGTAACAGTGTCTTGATGCTATCAAAAATCAAATCAAAATTTTCTTCCATGTTCAAATATCCTTCAAATTTCTCTCCTTATCATAAATTCTAGGAATATAAGCATTATATGTCTCAACAAACAGTTGTAACTTACCCTTAATTATTTGATCTTTACTTTTTTTAAATGTAACCAATGTTTTAATAGTGTTAACCATGTCTTTTGTATCTGCAATTTTTTCAAGAAAGTCGGCCCTATATATCAAAATAGCTGCAAGTTTTTCAATGATAAATGTTTTGTGACCATAAGGTGAAAATAGGGTTCAGGAGGGTCATTGCTTCTGCACACTTCCCCTCGTCAACTTGCAAGGATATATTGGAGTTTTGAACTACATCCAATTTGTTCTTCAATATATTAATCCTATGTTGTAGAATTTCTAAAAATACTTTGACTCCCAAAGTATTCTATTCTTCCTCTAAGTTTTGTATTCTATCAGCATAGTCATTCATTTTCTCATTATTTACAATAGGAGCAAAAACAAAAACATTGGAATCAGAAGGAATGAACTCACCAATAGTCTCCATGGAAGAATCCACCTCTTCATGAGTAGAAGGCACATTAGCTAACTTTTCATTCAACTTGACAATCTTCACTTCAAGCTTAGTATTGAACATAAGTTTCCCTTCATATTCTTTGGAGATTGTGATCATACTATTGTATGTTCAAT
This sequence comes from Thuja plicata, assembly GCA_018584345.1. NCBI lineage: Eukaryota > Viridiplantae > Streptophyta > Pinopsida > Cupressales > Cupressaceae > Thuja > Thuja plicata. The sequence continues at coordinate 576,327 of MU226117.1, forward strand.
AGGTCTTCTCTCCAGATCCTCTTCTTTAGCTTGATTTAGAAAAGACACATGAGTTAAAAGATCAACAATCTCTACATTTCTCACATTTTGAATGTTCTAAATGAGCTTGTAACCATGCCTTTTATCTTGTATGTCAACAAGCCTTGGCTTTTGTGTGGCAAGGGCAAGTGACCAGATAGAAAAAAAATTTCTCCTTGGGTCAAAACCATATCCTCTGATAAAATCACCAACCTCAACTTCAAATTTGAATATTGGAATAGGATATCTCCTTATTTGATCAATGAGAAAAGAAGATTGCATGTCCCGCTCGGGAATTAGAAGCATACCACTTCTCTTTACTAGTTCCCTTGCATGTACCACAGTGAGCACATGACTATTTGGATAATACTCTTTTAGTGCCAGTACAAACTTCTCTTTATTCTCATCAGTGTTATCTTCTAGCCCCAAGTTAATCTTTAACTCATTTTCCTTTAATTTGAACAAAAAACTCTTGAATTCCTCCATTTGGATGAAATCATCATCCTGCAAGAATAGGTTGGAGAACAATATCATATCATCTATTTGAGAAACTAGTGCTAAATTTGAATCCCCATTCCCTTTGCCTTCACATGGATTCTGAGAATCCCTCATTATTTCTCTTATTTCATGGAAATATGACCCTTTCTCAGTAATCACTGCTTTGGCATCATCTTTCATCACTCTAGGAGCATGTTCAATCTTTTTTCTTTTGATTATTGGCCTTTGTGAAGACTCAGCCTCATCACCTTCTTCTACTTCCACAAAATTTTATTTTCTTAAACACACATATTCATGTGATGAATCCACATCTTTAGGATTTAACTTGGCCTCTACTCCAGCAGGCACATCATGCATCTTCTCCAACATCTCATCATAATTTTCAAGAAAATTCTTCAGTTTGTCCCAATATATAATTTCATGGTAGAAACCAGGGAAAGAAGGATCAACTTATTTGAATTCCGTTTTGACTCTTTGAATGTCATTCCATCTTCTTCTCTTCTAAATCATCTCATTAGTAAAAATTGTATTTCTGATGATGTCTTCTTCTGGTATAGGCTCATGAATTGGAAAAGTAACATTTTCCATATCCTTCAAAGTATGTCTAGTGAATCCTTCAGGATCACATACTCTCATTTTGGAACTATACAATTTGTAATGTCTCCAAAAATCATTTATAGAATCTAAGGCCCATTTTCTACTGTAAAATCACCTACTACCCACAATCTAGGTAACAAGGTACCTTTCTTCTTTGTGGGACCTAAGTATTCTTTTTCAACTAATGTTAATTGCCAAATAAATTCAATTATTTCCACCCTGAGAGGGACATATTTCAGAAAAATATGAGGTGGTTAAGGACAACCAAAAACCCTAATAATGGTGAAATTTTCAAATAGAAAAGCATCCCCCAATTATGTTGAATGGTCCCCTTACTGTTAGCATGTAAGGTCTAATCATTCTTCTAAGTTCAAGAGGAATGCTATCCTCTTTTGTACCTAAAATGTTTCTAATGGGATTTATAATCTAGTTTTCAAAATGCAAGAAAGAAGAAGAGTAAATAGTACATTCGCATACCCTTATCCAAAGTTTCACTAGCAGCTACATGCCCGTGTCTTCCTTTATCAGTATCAATTCCTCATCCATATGATCAGAATTGTAGAACAAGATGAGATGCATCATAATTGAGTAATGTTGGAAACTAATTGAAGAAGTTTCTCTCTGAATAGAAACCAAGTTATTGTGAATTATGTTGACAATAAAACCCACATAATCATATTTTTTGTTCACATGTGGGTGTTGAATGTCCATTACTAACATCAATAGATCTTTTGTTACTGTATTTCCTCCATCCGCTCCCAAAACCTTACACAAACTATATACTATGTAATTGAGATAATTGTGGAAGGTGTCCAGATCATAGGGTTCATTAACATTAATGTGGAAGGTATCCAGATCATAGGGATCATTAACATTATCTATAATTGGTATTGTCTTCCTCTCATCTCTTGGCATAAACTTGGGAATATAATTCTTCTTCAAGACACATTTATGCAGGTGATATTATCTCTTCTCTTCACTATGTCAACACTCGTGGCTCTAGAGATACCAAATGCCTCCATGAAGCTGGCTCTATCAATTCTTACGAGTGTAGATTTATCCTTCTTCCTTATACATTTGGTGAGAAAATAGTAACTTTTTGCTAGTGCTTTCACTAGGTCAGCATCCACAAAAATGTCAAGAACAATCAACTTTGCCATGTTCAAAACCCATCGGTTACATACTAGGACTTCCTTCATTCTGTTATTGAAAAATAATAGGAATAGACAAGCACCAGTAGAACCATAAGTGTCTAGGTTCTTACATTGGAAGCATGTATCTCTTCATGCATGTTCATTTGTTGATAATGAATTTGACGTTCCTGGCACCAATTGAGCCCATTCTTCAGAAAACTTATCCTTTTGCTTTCCTGCAGCTGATGACTTAGTTGAAGTACTCACTTCTGCATTTTTTGTGAAATAGAAAACTATATCACCATACATTAATCTTCTTTGATACACACACTTCTCTACAACACAATAGATTCTTTTTAGATGCTCCTATTATCAAACATAAAATAAGAACTCGAGATTTGATATGAAAATGAAGGTTATTGATGCAGCTTTAAAGCTCTTTCTCGTGTACCGACTCTCTATCCATCAACTCAAAATTAATGTTATGCATTCACAATAAGTGATATTAGTCATGGACGATAATGGTCATTTCATCAAGCTGCAAATTTACAACCTTTAAGCAATTTCTAAAATAATTTGAAAAGATGTCGGCACAGCTATACATTCTGCATCATGTCACAAAATTATTGGTCTAGATCCCACTTGTTATTTTTCAAATCAAGTCAATTGTCTACATGACATCTAGGGAAGTATCGCATCATAAAAATATGACTTACCTTAAATCTTGTGACCTTGTGCCAAGTTGTAACAATTATTTCACATGGTTGCAACCTTCAAAGGAAACTGTATCATAAATCTGCAAACTCGCGCCAATAGTCATCTCTAACATCTTTGCAAGATTGCAAAAAAGATATTTTTAGGAAAAGATAACATGTTACCTTGTGCTAAACTTTGATCATCATGCCCAAGACACTTGGAAGCATCTCACACAACCACAACCAGCAGATAGAACCTTTTAAAACCTTTGTGACAAGGCTTGTCTTCCTTTGAATCTCCATGGTACACATGTCACAATCTCACACCATCGCAGAAAACTTCAAAGTCTTTATCAAAAATTTCTGATCTTGTGGTGCCTGCATAAAACATTAGTTATCTTTGAAAACTTAGGACATGTAGCACCTTTTCACTTGTTCACACTTCAAAAACTTAACCCTAAAAGATACTTGCAAATGGCGACAGATAAAAACATAACCACTAGAGACACCATCGCAAGATAGCAACTGTTTACACTTAACCATTATTAGCCATGCAACATTGCGAAAAGGTAAACTTGACTCCCACACTAACCTCAGCACAAGGTCACAATATTAAATGTTAACTTGACTTCAACCCCACAACCTTGTGCCAAATCTTAAATTAACTGCCAGTGCGACATCGCAACTATTTAATGTAGCAATACAAAACCGTTGCGACCTTGTGATATAAAGAAAGATAACAGAGATAAGGACAAAAGAGAAAACAGATTTAAGAGATACAGAGACTACAAAAACAAATGTAAGAAATCTTGTCATATTGAAAATGAAGGACTAAGTGATGATGATTCTTTTGATAGTGATGATGGAAAAAAGGTTGTTTATGTTGTTATAAAAGATGATTCTGGTGAAGAAGAACCTAGAGCCCTAATATCACAAGTAAGAATGAAACATGGATTATAGATAGTGGTTGTTCACATTACATGACTGGTGACACACTTAAGTTTATTTCCTTGGAAAATGATGATGGAGGTTATGTTAGATTTGGTAATGATGCTCCATATCCTGTGAAAGGAAAAGGATCTATAATTCTACTGAATAACACAAGGTGTGATGATGTTTATTGGGTTGAAGGATTAAAGTATAATGTTTTTAGTGTTGCACAGCTAAAAAATATAGGTCATCGACTGGAATTTCAAAATGAAAGGGTGAAAGTATTTGATTAAAAGGATAATCTAATTGCTATCGGAGAAAAATCTAAAGGTAATTTATTTTATCTTGATACTTATATGAAGAGTTGTCTGTTTGCTAAAGTTGAAGATTTTTTCTTATGGCACAAAAGGCTTTGTCATGTTAATTTTGACAACTTAATCAAAGTGAGTAAGAAGAGTAGAGTAAGAGGACTACTGAGACTTGAAAAAACTGAGAATGCTATGTGCAAAGAATGTCAGATGGGTAAGATAACTAAATCTAGTTTTGCAAGAAAGACTTATGTTACACAAGGAATTTTGGATTTAGTTCATACTGTTTTATGTGGACCCATGAGGACTCAAAGTTATTATGGAGACATATATTTTATTTTATTTGTGTATGATTATTCTAGAATGATGTATGTAATATGTTTAAAAGAAAAATATGATTCATTTCAAATTTTTAAGTGGTATAAGGCCCGAGTTGAAAAAGAAACTGGAAGACAGTTGAAGTGTTTGGGATCTGACAGAGGAAGTGAGTTTACTTTTGATGAGTTTACATTGTTTTGTAATGAGAATGGAATTAAGAGACAGTTTTCAGCACCGTGGACACCACAACAGAATGGGATTACTGAGAGAATAAATAGATCTATTGTTGATTGTGCTAGGACACTGATGATTGATAAAGGAGTTTCACGAAACTTTTGCAGAGAAGTTGTGATTATTGTTGTTTATACATTGAACTGAGTACAAATGAATAAAGTCACCAAAAAGACACCTTATGAAATCTAGTTTGAACTCAAACCTAATGTTAGTTACTTTAAAATTTTTGGGAGAAAATTTTATATTCTGAAAGATTATAGAGAAGGAAAGTTTGATTCAAAAGGAGAAGAAGGGATATTCTTAGGATATTCTACAAGGAGTAAAGCTTATAAATGTTTGAACAAGGTTACTAAAAAAATGGTGGAAAGTGCAAATGTAAGAATTGATGAATATGCAGAAATAAATGATGAGGATAGTAAGAAGGGACCTGAAGAATTTGAGAAGTTTGTATATGTAAAACATGATGCCCCCGATACCTTACTAAGAGCACCTATCGAGGAGGAAGATGAACAAGGAGTTCCACAACTGAATGTTGATATTGAAGAACCAAGAGCTACCTAGCCTATTTTGGCAAAGTATGTGAGAAGTCACCATTCCCTGAGAAAGATTATTGGAAATAAGGACACTGGAGTGATGACCAAAATAAAGGTAAGTGACAACACATGTTTGATATCTACATTTGAGCCTAAGAAAGTTAAGGATGCACTAGATAATGAAGATTGGATGAAAGCAATAAAAGAAGAGTATAATCAAATTGAGAAGAACAAAACATGGACATTAGTACCCAAGCCCAAAGACAAAAATTGTTTTCATACTAAATGGATTTTTAGAAACAAACTGAATTAGCATGTAGAAGTTATCAGAAATAAAGCTAGATTGGTTTGCAAAGGTTATGCGCAAGAAGAAGGAATTGTCTATGGAGATAATTTTGCACCTATTGCTAGGCTGGAAGGAGTTAGAATACTTCTATCTTATGTTGCTTACAAAGGATTCAAGGTATATCAGATGGATGTTAAGTCTGCATTTCTCAATGGAATACTTGAAGAGGAAGTGTACATTGAGCAACCTGAAGGATTTACTGAGAACACAAACAAGAACAAGTTATGTAAGTTACATAAAGCTTTATATGGTTTGAAACAATAACCCCGAGCATGGTATGAGAAATTGTACTCTAATCTTATCAAAATAATATTTTAAAGAACAAGTGATAACAGTAATGTTTACTTGAAATGTGGTAGTGATAATAAAGTTTTGATTGTTGAAATTTTTGTTTATGATATTATTTTTAGAGGAAATGACACTCTATGTAAAGGATTTGCTTATGAAATGAGAAAAGAGTTTGAGATGTCAATGATTGGAGAGATTAAGTTCTTTCTAGGTCTACAGATTTAACAAGTTACTGGAGGAATCTATATTACACAAGCCAAGTATATCAAAGAGATTCTTAAAAATTTTGGTATGGAAGATTCCAAACCTATTGGAACACCCATGGTTATTGAATATAAACTATCTAAAGAGGATGAAACACAAGATGTGGATAATACTCTTTACCGATCCATGATTGGTAAATTATAGTATGTTTTTCACAGCAGACCTGATATAGCACACGTTGTTGGAATTGTTGCAAGATTTTCTTCTAATCCAAAGGAAACACATATGTCTGCAGTAAAGAGAATTTTGAGATATCTGAAAGGAACATAAAAGTTTGGTTTATTGTACAAAAAAGGAGGTACTTTTTCTCTACAAGTCTACACTGATGTAGAATGGGCTAGAAACATTGATGATAGAAAAATTACTAGTGGAGGCGCATTCTTTCTAGGTGAAAGATTGGTTATGACTGAGCAAGAAACAAAGTCATATTGAACAGTCTGCTGTCGAGGATAAATATGTTACTGCTGCTATGAATTGTGCAAACATAGTATGGATTAAGCAATTACTTGAAGGTATGCAAGAAGAGATTATAGATTTGGTTACCATTTTTTGTGAAAATGCAAGTGCTATTAATATATCAAAGAACCTGGTTATGCATTCAAAGACCAAGCACATTTATATCAAGTATCACTACTTGAGAGAACAAGTTCAAGAGAAGACTGTAAAATTGGAATATGTGGATTCAAAAGACTAATTGGTTGATATCTTTACAAAGCCACTACCTGAAGGTGCTTATGAGTATCTAATAGGTAAATTAGGGGTTCTTCCCCTATCCAATATTCACTAAAGAGCATGAGTTATGTTGCATAAATTATATATTTCATTAGAATATCTATTATTGAATTGATATTAGTATGACACACTTTAGGTGATTCCTGAAGTTGTGAAAAGATCTTTGTATGTAATGATTTATGAGTACATGTCAGGTATAATCCACTACGGGAACAAGTTTTCAGGAGTATGAATTTTTTGCATTGTTGTCAAAGAGGGAGAAGAATGAATTAATGACATTTATCTTAAGGGAGATATTGATATTAATATTTAGAGAATGAATTTATAATATTTACTCATGAAGGAGATTCAGAATGTATATAACCGAAATAGAAGATTTATCTAAGAGGGAGATTCAGATCTCTAAACTAGTGGAAACAAAAATATATCAAAGTGGAAACAGAAATATCAACTCAGAGGGAGTACAGTTATGTATTTGAGAGATACCATCAGAAATTTCTATAATATTGTTATAGTGGTTTCCATCAATGCCAAAGAAGGAGATTGTTGATTAACTGATAAATATTTTATGGAGATGATGAAGACCAAGTGATACTGAGTATCATGATTGTAGAAATGGTTAGATCAGTTGTTGTTTTATCATTGATGTCAAAGCAATTGATTAATTGATTTTTATAATGTTACCATATATTAAGAGGAGAAGTTAAATGAGGGAAAAATACATATCAGACAATGATTAAGTAATGATGATATAGTTATTTTCTATTATATGTTTGACGTTATCAAATTGGTACAATTGATTGATCAAGTTGGGAACTGTAATGAATTAATTTATGACTGAGAGAGTTATTTTACCAAGATAGATTGAGTCAGTCGGTAGAATGTTATGTGAGTCAGTCACAATTACCAAGCACCAAGCACCGAAGATGAGTTAGACACTAAGAAGTGAATGATGTCAGTTACCAAGTTGCAAAGCAAGTTTTACCAAGTATAGTATACTGATAATAAATGATGATAAGATTGAATTTAATGCAAAGAGATGATGATTTGGATGAGGAAATGAATTAAATAAATTTTTTGGCAAGATCTACGAATGGGAAAATTCAATGAGAAGATCTAAGGTGAAGATCAAACGGTTAAATAGAATTATGAGAGTTCCGAGGTAAAACTGAGATGGTTTACCAAGTTCTGAAATATGAAGAAGATGATTGAACGAGTGATCACAAATGAAGGAAAACCAAATTAAGGAGATTAAGAGGCAAAAGTATGTATATATAAAGAATGATAAATACATAGAGAACAAGAGGCTTGCGAATTGAATAGAGAATGAGAAGAAGCTGAAGAATAGCATTTACCGAGCACAATAAAGATACAAAGATTGAATAATTTACAATCCAAGAAAGAGATCAATGGAATATGTGATGCCAGTATTCAATTGAGCATAAAGGATCTGACACAAGCAAAGGTAGTTTCTATATTTACAGATCAAAGTTTACTGTTTCTTATTAATATTTGTAACAAAGAATTATCTTAACCGAATGGATTTAACAATCCTATTTGTAAAACCTAGACTTAGGTGACATTCCAAAAGAGTGTTTAAAGACCTCTAACAAGGCGACTCCTAACAAGGTGAAGATCTTAATAGATCTGAGGTAAATGCCCTAATAGAGTCACATTTAGCAAATGTGTGTGTAATCTTTAATAGGATAAGTTCTTAACTGGGCGTACTTCAGAAGGGTGCATTTTTATTGAGGGTTACAATTCCCACAGAGGTTTTTCCCAAATTGGGTTTCCTCGTTAAACCTGGTGTCAACCGAACTAAATATGATGTCTACATGGTTAAATCTGGAGTTATATGAGTTAATTTTATGTTGCTAAGTTTGAATGATTGATTTACATATATGAGATGTATTGATGCTTATGTTATTGAGTTATTTAGTGAATTGGTTATTTATTATATTCAATATTACCCAGTGAATCGGTGAGTTCAGTTTTAAGTGTTTAAGTTTTGATTTGTCTGATTCANCCCCCCCCCCCCCCCCCCTCTTAGTAGGACCAACAATTGGTATTAGAGTAGAGTCACTCTAAATTGATAATTTTAAAAGGACTTGAGTCAAGATATAAAGATATATAAGAGGGAAGGACCAAAGCTGAATAGGGATCATTTCTCTACATGGAAAAGTAGAATGAGGTTGCATGTATCTGGAGTAGGAGAGAATGGACTTAACTTTCTTGATAATGAATATGTACCACTGACCACTTCACCTATGACTATCAGTGAGAAAAGACAAAAATAGGAACACACACAAGTTATGATTGAGATTGCTTCTACACTTACCGACCAGGAATATGATGAACTTGATGGTTGCACAACTTTGAAACAAATGTGGGATAATCTTATTTTGACCTATGGTGGAGATCAACATGTTCAGAAAGCTAAAGCTAAAATCTTGAGAGGAAAATTTGACTTTATGAGGATGAAGGAAGGAGAGAACATAATACAGTATAGTACAATACTTAAGGAGACCGTTAATTCTATCAGAGGAGTTGGTGAGATCATAATAGAGGATGATGTTACAAGAAAAATGTTGAGAACCCTACTACTGAGTTATGTTATTTGTGTATCTATTATACAAGAGCTAAGATCTATACCCCAGGTGAATGTTTCATTGGATGCTACTATTGGTAAGTTGACTACATTTGAGCTAAATGATTTTCACAATAGTTTGCCTTCTACTTCTAAGATTGAATCTACATTTAAATATACTTTAAATATTGAAAAAGGTAGGGAAGATACTACTAGAGATGGATATTTGAGCAGTGCTACTGAGACATTTTATAGTTGCACTAAAGGTCTTGAGGAGTTATTTACTGAATGTGATGAGAATGAAAGAGAATTTGAAACTTTGTTGGCTAGAAGGCTACAAAGAGGCAAAGTAAAATATCAAGGTAAGTTACCCTTGAAATGTTTTAATTGTGATAAATTTGGTCACTTTGCATCTAACTGTCCAGAGTAAGATAAGAAAGAAAAGAAAGATAACAGAGATAAGGACAAAAGAGAAAACAGATTCAGGAGATAAAGAGACTACAAAAAAAAAAGGTAATAAATTGGTGCAGGAGCCCCAACATCCTAAAGGCATTTGTAACATGCCCTAAACATCTAGGATTTTCTTGTATTCAATAATTATCCATTTGTAAGACCTAGTGCCAAGATTTGGTCCTTATGAACCACTTGGCCAACTATGGTCAAAGGATCCATAAATCTAGAATTTGAGTTATTTTAGTGTTTAAGGTGTTCATTAAATAGGTTTTCTCCATTAGTGACCCCTATTCAATTGAACAATAAACAATTGTTCAATATGTGAAAAATATACAAAAATGCAACATTTGCATAAAAGGTTGCATAGCAACATTTTGGCAACAAGACAATTTTTTAAAAGTTGGTTATAAACCTTCCTCCCAATGGATTATTTCTTGAAATTATATTGTAACCATTGGAGGAAATCCTCAAATATCCCTCACGGGTGGGTGGAGGAGAGGATGATGAAGAGATGATGTAAATTTTGCAAACAATCAATAAAATAGAACCATTTTCCTACAAACAATTAGTTATTCTTGATCTGTACGGCCCCGTACGAACTCAAATTGGAGGAAAAACAATGGATTATTGAATTTTAGTGAATTTTCTTTCTTTTTCATTTGGTTTGAGTCCTTGATCGATTGTAGAACTTGAGACATTGTCAATATTGTAAAAATTGTCTGAAACCCTAAGCACCAAGAATTTCCCTGAATAATGGTCAGTTCTCCTCATTCCATCATTGGATAAATCTAAGGTTTGGTGAAATGAGGGGTATTTGTATGTGTTCCAATATTCCAAAGGTACTTTGTAGGTTGGTTTTCAAAGAAAAGAGTTTGAACTTATTCTTGATTGACATCTCAATGTGGCGACCAGTGAACAGTAAAGATACTTGATGAAAGAGGCATGTGGGGGTTGAATCAAACACTCAAATTAAATATTTGGGGTACATTTAGCGTGGCTACTGTCCCTAAACCAATGGTTATTCTTTTCACTCAAATATTTTAGTACTTCCTTTTTTAATCGGACCTAATTGGGGTAATTAGGCCTGTCAAGCATATCAACATTTAGGCACTACATGATTGATTCTTTTAACTATCAAGTTGGGGATATTTGTAACTTGATAAAGGGTATCTAAATATGCCCTTATTTTTCCTAGTTTTTTGGTAAAGTGATTAGTTGTAGTGCTTGGCTTATATGGTATTGCTCGGCATGTGTCAGAAAGTTGGGTGCCTAGGAGGGAAGTACCATAAAAAATAGTCTTGTATGAAATCCACTGTTGGATTTGTGTCATATTGGTCATGAATAGGGCCTAGAAAAATTAATCCAACCCCATTCCACAAATTCACTTGGCCTCTTATATATCATCAAAAGTTGTCGTACCCATGTAGGGTCATTGGGAGTGATTGTCCAAAACCAACCCAGAATAGGAACTTGAATCATCAATTTTGAGTGTTGTATTGAATTTGGAAAATGTTTACAAAGGTGTGGAGCCTATAGCAAGTGACCTCCTTGAAAATTTTAGAGGTTCAGTCCTTTGAGACATAGTAACCCTATAGCCTCTACATCTAAAATCTTGTCATATTGCAAATGAAGGACTAAGTGATGATGGAAAAGAAATTGTTAATGTTTCTATAAAATATGATTCTAATGATTGAGAACCTAGAGCCCTAATATCACACGTATGAATGAAAAATGGATTATAGATAGTGGTTGTTCACATCACATGACTAGTGACACACTTAAGTTTATTTCCTTGGAAAAGCATGATTGAGGTTATGTTAGATTTGGTAATGATGCTCCATATCCTATGAAAGGATCTATAATTATAAATAACACAATGTGTGATGATGTTTATTGGGTTGAAGGACTAAATTATAATATTTTGAGTGTTTCACAGCTAAACAATACAAGTCACCGACTGAAATTTAAATGTGGAAGGGTGAAAGTATTTGATGAAAAGGATACTCTGATTGGTACTGGAGAAAAATCTAAAGGTGATTTATTTTATCTTGATACTTCTATGAAGATTGTTTGTTTTCTAAAGTTGAAGATGTTTGGCTATGGCACAAAAGGCTTTGTCATGTTAATTTTGACAACTTAATCAAAGTGAGTAAGAAGAGTAGAGTAAGAGGACTACCAAGACTTGAAAAACCAGAGAATGCTATGTGTAGATAATGTCAAATGGGTAAGATGAATAAATCTAGTTTTTCAAGAAAGACTTATGTTACACAAGGAATTTTGGATTTAGTTCATATTGATTTATGTGGACCCATGAGGACTCAAAGTTATTATGGAGACAGATATTTTATTTTATTTGTGGATGATTATTTTGATGAATTTTGTAATGAGAATGAAATTAAGAGACATATGTTAGGACCGAGGACACCACAGCAGAATGGGATTGCTGAGAGAAGAAATAGATCTATTGTTGATTGTGCTAGGACACTGATTATTGAAAAAGGAGTTTCACATAACTTTTGGAGAGAAGTTGTGAGTACTGTTGTTTATACATTGAACTGAGTACAAATGAAGAAAGGTACCAACAAGACACCTTATGAAATTTGGTATGAACACAAACCTAATATTAGTTATTCTAGAGAAGGAAATTTTAATTCAAAAGGAGAAGAAGGGATATTCTTAGGATATTCTACAAGCAGTAAAGCTTACAAATGTTTGAACAAGGTTACTAACAAAATGTTGGAAATTGAAAATGTAAGAATTGATGAATCTGTAGAAATTAATGATGAGGATAGTAAGAAGGAACATAAATAATATGAGAACTTTATATATATACAACATGATGCCCCTGATACCTTACCAAGAGCACCTACCGAGGAGGAAGATTAACAAGGAGTTCCACAACTGAATGTTGATATTGAAGAACCGAGAGCTACCGAGCCTATTTTGGTAAAGTATGTGAGAAGGAACCATTCCCTGAGAAAGATTATTGGAAATAAGGATGCTGGAGTGATGACCAAAAGCAAGGTAAGAGACAACACATGTCTAATATCTACATTTGAGCCTAAGAAAGTTAAGGAAGCACTAGATGATGAAGATTGGATGAAAGCAATGAAATAAAAGTATGATCAAATTAAGAAGAACAAGACATGGACATTAGTAACCAAGCCCAAAGAAAAACATTTTATCCATACTAAATGGATTTTCAGAAGAAAAAAATTGAATTACATGGAGAATTTATCAGAAATAAAGCTAGATTGGTTTGCAAAGGTTATGCACAAGAAGAAGGAATTGACTATGGAGATACTTTTTCACCTATTTCTAGAGTGTAAGAAGTTAGAATACTTATAGCTTATGCTCCTTACAAATAATTCAAGGTATATTAGATGGATGTTAAGTCTACATTTCTTAGTGGGATACTTAAAGAAAAAGTATACATTAAGAAACCTGAAGGATTTACTAAGAACACAAACAAGAACAAGGTATGTAAGTTACATAAAGCTTTTAATGGTTTGAAACAAGCACCCCGAGCATGGTATGAGAGATTGCACTCTTTTCTGATCAAAATAGGATTTCAAAGAACAAGTGATAACAGTAATGTTTACTTGAAATGTGACAGTGATAATAAATTTTTGATTGCTGAAATGTTTGTTGATGATATTATTTTTGGAGCCAATGACACTTTATGTAAAGGATTTGCTGATGAAATGAGAAAAGATTTTGAGATGTCAATTATTGGAGAGATTAATTTCTTTCTAGGTCTACAAATACAACAAGTTACAGGAGGAATCTATATTACACAAGCCAAGTATATCAAACAGATTCTTAAAACTTTTGGTATGGAAGATTCCAAACTTATTGGAACACCCATGGTTACTGGATGTAAATTATCTAAAGAGGATGAAACAAAAGAGGTGGATAATACTCTTTACCAATCCATGATTGGTAAATTGTAGAATGTTTTTTAAAGAAGACGTGATATAGCACACGTTGTTATAATTGTTGTAATATTTTCTTCTAATCTGAAGGAAACACATATGTCTACACTAAAGAGAATTTTGAGATATCTAAAAGGCACAAAAGAGTTTAGTTTATTGTACAAAAAAGGAGGTACTTTTGATCTGCAAGTCTACACTGATGCGGATTGGATTGGAAACATTGATGATAGAAAAATTACTAGTGGAGGCACATTCTTTCTAGGTGAAAGATTGGTTACATGGTTTAGCAAGAAACAAAGTTGTATTTCACAGTCTATTGTCGAGGTTGAATTTGTTGTTGTTGCTATGAATTGTTCAAACATAGTATGGATTAAGCAATTACTTGAAGGTATGCAAGAAGACATCATAGATCCGGTTACTATTTTTGTGATAATATAAATGCTATTAATATATCAAAGAACTTGATTATGCATTCAAAGACCAAGTACATTTATATCAAGTATCACTACTTGAGAGAACAAGTTCAAGAGAAGAATGTGAAATTTGAATATGTGAATTCAAAAGAATAATTGGCTAATATCTTTACAAATCCACTACCTAAATATGCTTTTGAGTATCTCAGAGGTAAATTAGGGGTTCTTCCCCTATCCAATATTCACAAAAGAGCATGAGGCATGCTGCATCAATTCTATATTTTATTAGAATATCTATTTCTGAATTGATGTTAGTATGACACACTTTATGTGATTCCTAAAGTTGTGAAAATATATTTGTATGTAATGATTTATGAGTACATGTCAGGTATAATCCACTACTTGAACGAGTTTTAAGGAGTATGACTTTTTTGTATTATTGTCAAAGAGGGGGAGAATGAATTGATGACATTTATTTTAAGGGAGATATTGATATTAATATTGAGAGAATGAATTGATAATATTTACTCATGAAGGAGATTCAAAATGTATGTAACAGAAATAGAAGATTTATCTAAGAGGGACATTCAGATCTCTGGTCTACTACAAATAGAAATATATCAAAGTGGAAATAGAAATATATCAAAGTGGAAATAGAAATATCAACTCAGACAGAGTACATTTATGTATTTGAGAGCTGTCATCATCAATTTCTATAACACTATTATAGAGGTTTCCATCAAATCCAAAGAGGGAGATTGTTGATTAACTGATGATGATATAATTGTTTTCTATTATATATTTGATGTTATCAAATCGGTATAATTGATTGATCAAGTCAGGAACTACAATAAATTAAGTTATGACTGAGAGAGTTACTTTACTGAGCTAGACTGAGTCAGATGGTAGAATGTTATATGATTTGGTCATAGTTACCGAGCACTGAGCACTAAAGATGAGTTAGACACTGAGCAATGAATGATGTCAGTTACCGAGTTGCAAAGCAAGTTTTACCGAGTATAGTATAGGGCTAATAAATGATGATAAGATCAAATTTAATGTGAAGCGATGATGAGCTGGATGAGGAAATCAATTAAATGAATTTTGTTACAATATCTACAAATGGGAAAATTCAATGAGAATATCTAAGGTGAAGATCAAGCGGTTAAACAGAATTATTAGAGTTCCAAGAAAATTTTAAGTTCCAAGGTAAAATTGAGATGGTTTACCAAGTTGTGAAATATGAAGAAGATGATCAAACGAATAAGAAAAAATGAAGGAAAATAAAATTAAGGAGATTAATAGGCAAAATTATGTCAACATAAAGAATGAGAAATACACAAAGAACAAGAGGCTGGTGAATTGAATAGAGAAGGAGAAGAAGCTAAAGAAAAACATTTACCGAGCAGAACAGAGAAATAGAGATTGAAGAATCTACAATCTAAGAAAGAGATCAATGGAGTATGTGATGCCAATATTTAATTGAGCATAAAGGATCTGACACAAGAAAAATTAGTTGCTATATTTACAGATCAAATTTTATTATTGCTTATTAATATTTCTAACAAAGAAATATCTTAACCAAGTGGATTTAACAGTCCTACTTGTAAAACCTAGACTTAGGTGATATTCCAAAGGAGTATTTAAAGACCTCTAACAAGGCCACTCCTAATAGGGTGAAGATCTTAACAGATGTGAGGTAAATCCCCTAATAGGGTCACATTTAGCAAATGTGTTTGTAACCTTTAACAAGATAAGTTCTTAACTGGGTGTACTTTAGAAGGGTACATTTTAATTGTGGGTTACAATTCCCACAGAGGTTTTTCCCAAATTGGGTTTCATCATTAAATATGGTATCAACTGAGTTAAATCAGATGTCTACATGGTTAAATCTGGAGTTATATGAGTTAATTTGATGTTGCAAAGTTTGAATGATTGATTTACATATATGAGATGTAGTGTTTTTTATATTATTGAGTTATTAGCGAATTCATAGATCTATGCATTTGTGAGGGCATCCTTGATTCTAAATCACATTCCAAGGTCAACTCTTTTGATTTCAAGCACATTAAAGCATCTACATGGATATGAGTGATTTCTACATCTGTCCATGAGGGTTTATGCAAGGTGAATCAAACATTTGTTTTTAACATACTTTTCTTTATGCAATTTCTTTCCATTTTAAAATTTGAATCCTAAATAGGGGTTTGACCAAGGAAAACCCCTTTAGACAACCTTTTTCCCATTTTTCCATGTATTGGAACAAGTTATAGAGCCACCGAACAAAATTTGGAAAGATCAAACATAGTCGAAGATACCCAGATTTTTTTTAGCTAAAATCACCTAGTATAGAATGCCATTGGCATTTTTTCCCTGGGTACATACTGTGTTTCTCTATGTAACCTGAATTTTTAACCTATATTTCACCCATAGGTAAGATATGTTCTCTAGTTTCTATGTTTGTACTTTTTTCTCATTGTTAATCCATATTAGTATGTTATTTTTAGTTTTTCAGTAACTTGTCTAATTAATCATTTGCATTACATCCTTACATAATTACATATTTTAGAGAAGGATCATTGTCCCACTTAGCATTTGAGTCTCCTCTTGAACCTAGTGGAGCATCTTACTTTCAAAATGTGTAATATATGAAAAGGAGAAGTGATTAACCCATTTAAATAATCACACCCTCTTTCCTTATCTTTATGTACATTTTTGGAGAACCCAACTCATAACATTTCCATTCAAATTTGGTGTCTAGATCTCCTTGTATGCATTGCATTAGATCATACCTTTGCTACATTATGTGCATTTAGATATATAGGTTTACCTTATGTACATTTCCAGTGAACCTGACTCTTCTTACACACTCCTTTTGGTAGTTAGATCATCTTTTCGTATCTAGATCTACATTTCATTCTTTACATTAGATATTTCTATACTTGATGGTTAGATGTCATTTTCATTAAATTTTCTATTTTTCTTAGTTGAATTGAATATCTCTTTCAAATATCATATTTTCATTAGATATATCTCTATTTCATTCTCTTGTGCATGAGTGTTATTACCTTGAGTTCTAGTTATAGCATTCTGGTTAGGAGAAGTCGTAGACTTATGGGTTCCTTTACTCTTGAGTCTTCTATTTTTTCTAGGGTTCTTGATAAGACCAACATTCCTACCAATAACATTGTCATGCCCAAAACTGGGGCAAAACACACACACAAGAATTTTTTTTAAAAGCATATAAGTACGTACAACTATCAATGGTTGAGTTGGAAAAGTGATAGCAAAAGGAGTTAACCTTTGAATTACAAGGTGTAAACGCAGACTGAATAAGGGTCAAGCCACAAACAGATGCAAAATTGGTTATCGACTTGTTCCTTGGGTTATATGGATACTCAACTTAGGTAGACCTAACTCTGATTCCTTTCTTAGAATCATGATGGTAGTTAGTGATTATGGGCATAGGTAGGTCAAGGTTTCCCTAATGCTTACTTAACTATACACCTAGATTACAACCTAATCCGCTCAAGTCTAGTTTCGATTAACAATAACTACTAGCTCGGGTCCTGTCAGATACATACTCTACTCCCAAACATTCATGAAATATTTAATAACTGACAAGATTAAAAATTGAATAAGAATTTCACTATATCAACAACTATCAATTAAAAATCCAAATCTAAGATCAATTCCAATTTCCTAACCTACTAAACATCAATAATAAAAATTATTCTCCTATGAGCAAACACATGCATTCCTAATCCATCAATTCCTAACATACGACCTTAAATTAACCTTTCATTAAGACATTAGAAATATCTCCTAATTCAACATTTAAATTTACTTTTAATTATAATCGAGTATAAACCTTAATCCCCTGAATACAAGAGAACATATTCTTTTTTTTTTTAATAATAAAACTTATATTACCATTACCTATACATTCGATTTACTTAATTAATTCCACTTCTCTAATAGGCAAATCACATAATTAGACCAAATTCTCTAGTTATTAGATTCGCAAAACTTATAATGATAAAATGCCCTAATGTTAAGGTTCCATCTAAAAGATAAATTACTATATTGATAAGTGGTTCCATCACCAATTTAAAATAAAAACATATTAATAAATTCTCCCATCCACAAAACACTATAGTTATTTTCCTAAGAATTATGCTACAACAAAGAAAATTAGTTTATATACCTAAAACCACTACATAAATATTGATTAAATCAAAGGGAATTAGATCTCATTTACCAACTTAATTATCCACTAGTTACTAACTAATCTAATCTAACTATCTAAAACTTACAACATTAATAAATCTATGTAAATGAATAACATACATCTCAAAATTCATAATTAAAACAATAGGAAATAAACCTAAAAAACAACTTTAAACTATCAATTAAAAGCCCCTAATTCTATTCTAACTACCTACTAATAACAAACCTATCATCCACTAACCCCTAGCTAGCAACTAACAAAAAGTCCCTTTTTATTTACATGACAAAACAAATGTAAATGCAAGGGTTTCAAAATCAGCAAAGGAGAAGAATACAGGTCAAAGGACATGGTCTTGGGGCCCACCACCCAACATTCCCCATCCCCAAAGCAAGAAATTCACATGGTAAGGGAAAAGGATTTCGCAGCAAGTAAGCGCGCAGTTTGCAAGGAGGAGGTGATAGGATTTGTTGTGGCCCACTAAACCAAAAGTCACCTCCCAAGGAAATTCGCATACCAAGAAGGGGGTTGACTTAAACAAGGGTCATGTCAGGTTTAACATAGCATGACAGCAAGTAAGGAGGGTGGTGCTTCCCAAGTAGTGCAGCCCCTTTTTTAAAAAAGGTGATTTATTTTATATTGAATTTAGCACGATACATTGTCTATGCAAAAAAAAGTGAGAGAACAAAGTGGGACCCACAGGAGAGGTGGGAATAAGATGAGTTTTACTAGGTAATTAGGATTTAATTTACATGTTTAATTTACTGAGATATAATTTCAAATTAATTAGAGAGAAACTCATTTGGGAAAAGAATATTCTCTGTGGTAAGAGAATATTTCCTTTCCCATACAAATTACAGAGAGATTTTTATGCTCTAATTCTGGAAAATGTTATGGGCTTTGTTATAAGCTCTTACATTTTGATTTGCTTAGTTAATTTTTTTTAAGAAGATCATAGTGGATATTAGGATTGATTTTATGAACAATATACAAGAGGGACCAATGGTATTTAGTAAATTTCATGTTGACATGCTAACTAATAAAATTTGTTGTTGATTTTCAAAGTTATTTCTCCTCCTCAAGAGCTGAGATTAAAATGCAAATTTCTATTGAAGAAGGTTGAATCTAGGAGGTTTTCAAGGTGAAAAATTTCTTAGGATTGAAGGGAATGAAACTACAATATTGTTTTTCTCTTTCAATATGGTTATCCTTCGATTCATGGGTGGTTAACTTCTCTTCTTTTAGGAATTTAAATGCAACATTCAAGAACTAAGGATTTAATCTTTTACAACATGATAATCTTATAATCTACATTACAACATCTTCAAAATGATAGATTTACACAATACTAGAATGGTACACAACATGTTTTACTTTAATAGATTATTACATAAGGAGGATATCTCTCCACATCTAGCTTGAGAAGCTTCAAGATTAAACATTACAACTATCAACAAAATAAATTTGCAATACAAGAGTGACTATGCAACATTGAAGTTGCTTGCACACAGCTACCCCCAAATAGGGTTTTCTTTCAAACTTCTTGCACCATCTTCATGACTTCAAAAACCTACAATTTTCATGAGGGATACCATGGAAAGCTCACCTCCCAACCAAGGCCTCAAGGATGCCACCCCCGAGCTTGGAGAACCAAGGCTAAATAAGGTTTCACATCCAAAATTCTCACAACATTTTACATGCACAAAAACAACAATCAACTCCCATTCAAGGTTTCACAAATGAGTTTTACAAACCCATTGAAGAAGGGTGAAGGTGGGATTTTCCAAGGAGGAGAATTCCAATACAATTTTCAAATCTCTCATCAAGAATTTTCCATGCCTCTCCAAGGCTATATTGACAATGCTTCCATTTACACATTGGCCATTTCTATGAAAAAAATATAATATTTCCAACATGGCTTCATGGAGCCCATACTCCATTTATTTATCCCTCTTCTCCAAGAGAAGAGACTCTCACTTCAAAGGAGAGCCCAACTAACCCCTTCACCCAAGGCCACTTCTTCCCTTCCCAAAGGGTGAGTAATGCCTTCACTCCCATGAACAACACTCCCAATTCAAGAAAACAAAGGGTGATATAAAAATAATCCAAATGCATTCCCTCCCCAACACATCACAACAAAATTCACATACTACATCACTACACAAGATTACATACATGAATCTCATACAAGATCTCATATTCATAAAATAATACATCAAATTTTCTTGCAACAAATCAAGCACTCCATGGCAAGAAAAACCAACCTTTCAATTGTGTAATGGCAAAATGAAACTTGAGAAGAGCCCAAATCCTTATCTTTTCTCCTTCTAAAACCCTAATTGTCTCTAAAATTAGAGAGTGGTTGAACACCCACAAAGTCTCCCAAAACCCTCTAAAAAGACCTCCAAAAGTGCACTCAAGAACTAGCAATGATGAGATATGACAACTAGCCTTTTTGTCTCCCCTCTTAATTGTGAGGTTAGCAAGTAGTGTGGGACAAGGTAGGTGCATAAGACCATCTCTGTTTTTTCCACTTTTGAAAAGTGGGCATTTTGGAGAGTCATAATGGTGACCTAGGTTTCTCCCATAGGTAAAAACTAGCCCTAACCCAAGGTACCCCCTTAGGTTTAACTAATTTTGGTCAAAAATACACTCCAGAGTCACTTTTAATCCCTCCAAAGTACCCCTAAGGTTCAAATCCGAGTTCCAACATGATAGGACCCCTACAAGGCATCTATATACAAGTGATTAATATAATGTCATAAAGGTTAAGTGATTCTTTCCCAAGCCCTAAATGACATGTCACTATCCACATGGACAACACAAGTGTCAAGTGACACCAAACAAAATAAACATCACATTCACAAATGACATGTCCAAATACCAACATAAATTAAAATTATTAACACACATTCAGATTACATTTACAACAAGGGTCACATTACAACGAGGTTTCAACCCCTTATTGGATTAAACCTTGGCTTACTCAATTCACATGTGTTTAGCCCTGACTCTCTAAAAATTCCATGGTTCCCTTTCCTGCACACTAAACTTCAAGCATCATTAGTCCAAGATGATAAAATTGCATGTAATATATATTTTCAATTCATAATTAAAAACATTAATCAATAAGCATAATTAAGTCCCAAATTGAAATTTTTATACATAAATGTTTAAAACATAATAATTCCTGAATCACCATGACATAACATCCATAAAATAGTCAAGTCTAATCATAATTTAGTCCTCTCATCAATTCACTGATCTAAACATATATAATCAAAGTCAACCACCTGTTCTAGGTCTAATCCATATCAAAATGTAATCCACATAATATAATCATCATCATAACACAATATCACGAGTCTTTGTCAGGATAACAAAAGGTGTATCAATGTATCAAAACATAAAGTGTCAAAGTGTGATCAAACAGTAAAGCTATGATGGGTCAGGGTGAGGCCTCACATCCTCCCCCACTAGGCATGAACTTCCTCCTGGATTTCATCAAAAAGATATGGGTACTGAGATCTCATCTGCTCTACATCCTCCCATGAAGTTGTGACCTCATCATAACAATCCTACAAGACCCTAACCTGGTCCAGCTCTCAGCCTCAAAGTGCAAGGGTTCGTAAGGCTATAATGCAAATGGGCTCCAGTGCTAGCTGCCCGTCCGACTCCACCTGCAAGGCATCCCAATCTATAATGTGAGACTCATCATAAATATATTTCTGAAGCACAAATACATGAAACACATCGTGGATGCGTGATAGGCTGGGTGGCAAGGCTAGATGGTAGGCAACTGGTCCTATCCTCTCCAATATCTTGAAAGGTCCAACAAAGTAAGGCACTAACTTAGAGCCCTTTCCAAAATGGATTGGACTCTTATGCGGGCGCACTCTCAAGAAGACCCTATCTCTAACCATATACTCATGATCAACCCTCTTCACATCTGCATACTTCTTCTCTCAATCTTGAGCCTCCCTAAGGTGCTATCTAATCAAGACAACCTACTGCTCCATATCCTTGACCAACTAAGGTCCAATAGATACTCTATCCTCGACTATGTCCCAACTCAGTGGTTTCCTGCATGGTCTACCATACAAGGCCTGATATGGTGGCATACCTATAGAAGAATGATGTCCATTATTATAGGAAAACTTGACCAGATGTAGGTATTCCTCCCACTTGACCTGCAAGTCCATCACATACATGTGAAACATGTCCTCCAATACCTGGTTAACCCTCTCAGTCTGGCCATCTGTCTGAGGGTGATAGGCTATACTAAAATTGAGCCTAGTGCCCATCACTACCTGTAACTCTCTCCAAAAGGATGATGTGAACAAGGAGTCTCTATCAGAGATGATCTTACGGGGAATGCCATGAAGTCTGAAAATATCCCACAAAAATACCTGAGCTACATCTCATGCTATGAATGTAGTACGCACGGGTGAGAAGTGGGCAACCTTGGTCAATGTGTTGACTGTCACCAAGATAGCATCATGGCAGCGAGAAGACATAGGGAGACCAACAATGAAGTCCATAGATATATTATCCCACTTCCACTTGGCAATCTCATGTGGTTGTAAGAGCCCACCAGGATGACCATGCTCTACCTTCACTCTCTAGCACTCTAGACATCTAGCAACAATGTTGGCAATCTGCAATCTCATACCTGGCCAATGGTACAACTGTCTCAAATTGGCATGCAATTTCTTAACTCTTGGATGAGCTGCATAAGGTGCTCTATGAGCCTCAAGTATAATAAACTCTCACAAGTCACCCATAGAAGGTACATAGATGCGTCCCCTATGATGTAGAAGTCCATCAGACTCCAAGGAATAATCTGCAAATTTCCCCTCCAGGGGTCTCTGAGAATGGATAAACTGACAAACCTCCACATATAATCCATCCCCTAGAAAATGATGCAAAATGTGGTCCCTCAAATCTATACTAGAAGCCATAGATGAGAGCTCATGTCACCTCCTACTCAAGGCATCTGCAACTACATTCTCCTTCTCCTTGATGTAAAGAACATCAAAATCATACTCACACAAAAACTCCATCCATCTCCTCTGCCTAGCATTAAGATTGGGCTGAGTAAAGATATACTATAGGCTCTGGTGATCTGAATGAAGCTCAAATCGGTGACCTAGAAGGAAATGTCACCATCTCACTAAAGCATGAACCACTTCTGCGAGTTCTAGGTCATGAGTAGGATAATTAAGTTCATGAGTCTTTAGCTTCCTAGACTCGAAAGTTATAGGATGGCCCTCCTGCATAAGGACTACTCCTAAACCATCCAATGAAGCATCAGTACATACAATAAAATTTGTTGAAGGATCTGGCACTGCTAAAATTGGTGCACTAGTGAGGGCTCTCTTGAGCTCCTTGAAATCTCTCTCACACTTCTTTGTCCATTCATACCTCTTCCCCTTTCTCTGAAGGGAGGTGATGGGATGATCCACTCTAGAAAATCCTACCGCAAAGCATCTGTAATATCTTGCTAAGCCCTTAAAACTCCTGACCTCAGTGACACTAGTGGGTGCTCGCCAATCCATAATAGCTCTAATATTTGATGGGTCTACATAGATCCCATTGCCGAATATAACATGACTAAGATAATGCACCTCAGGTCTAAAGAAGGCACACTTTGACAAGCTGCCATATAACTGATTCTCTCTCAAACACTACAGAACCTATCTCAGATGCTCCTCATGCTCCTCCTCATTGCGAGAATATATCAGAATATCATCGAAGAATATTATCACAAATTTATCCAAAAATGTATGAAATACTCTGTTCATGAGGCTCATGAACACAGCTGGAGCATTTGTGAGGCCAAATGGCACTACTGTGAACTCATAGTGACCATACCTCATGCGAAAAGTAGGCTTGTGGATATCACTTTCCATAATCCATAACTGATGGTACCCCAACTTCAGGTCTATCTTTGAGAACACTTAGGCACACTATAATTGATCAAATAGATCATCGATCCTGGGGAGTGGGTATTAGTTCTTAATTATTACTTTATTCAGCTACCGATAATCAATGCACAATTGAAGTGACCCATCCTTCTTCTTCACAAAAATCACAGGTGCACCCCAAGGTGATACACTAGGCTGGACATGCCCTTTCTCCAAGAGCTCTTCTAACTTAATCTTGAGCTCATCAAGCTCATGTGTGATCATCCTGTAGGGTGCTCTAGCTACTATCTCAGCTCCTACTACAAGGTCTATGTGAAAATTAACTACCCTAGGTGGGGGCATACCAGGTAGCTCTTTAGGAAAAACATCCGCAAACTCCTGAAGAATAGGATAATCCTCGAGTGAAGGCTCCCCTCCTAAATCCTCCTCTCTATTACTAGTGGTGATGGAAAATAACTGACATCCCTTTTGCACGCACCGCCTAAGCAACATAGCAAAAATAATGCGAAGGGATACGGGTCTTTATACCCCAAATATCACCATAGAAGTGTCGCGATCATCAACACACTCGACCCTCTTTTGACAACAATCCACCTTGGCGTTGTGGGAACATAGCCAATCCATGCCAAGGAATACATCATAAGAACCTAAAGGGGTAATGTAGAGATTAGTCATCATGATAACATCTCCAATCTGAATCTGACATCTGTGAACTAAGGAACTAACAAAGACTCTAGCTCTCGAAGCTAACTCAACCTCCCAACTGACATCCTGTCTAATTACCACCAGCCTGCAACACTCCACTACATAGGGAGATATAAAGGATTCTATGGCTCCTAAGTCAAATAAGATAGAAACATTGATACCCTGAGTCATACCTGCGGCCTCAATGACCGTGGCCTGGTGCTCAGCCTGGTGGTTATCAACCACTGCAAAAACTCTATGGGATCTACCCATATCTCCAACTATAGGCTCTGAGGTAGCCCCTCTCTGACCACTGGTTTACTATCCCTATGGGCACTCTCTCGCTAAATGACCCATACCACCACAAGTGTAACATGGCCCACGAGTCTGAATTTGCACTACCTATGTCCTAGGCTGCTGTGACCCTCTGAACCTGCTAGAACCATTGTATCCACCCCTAGAGGACTACTGAGTCCTATTTGACTGTGTCTGAGGGGTCTGTGTCCTATGAGCCTATCTAGGGCCCTAAGACTGCCACTTCTTGGGCTTAGAGTCCTGATAACCCTATGAATGCCTATGTCTGGAATCCTACTGGGATCTCTACTGCTGAGACTATTGACCCTTAAAGGATCCTGCTGAGTGATTCTGTTTCCCTTTCCAAGAGGGCCTCTGCTATCCTGACTACTGGGAAGAGGGGTTTCGGTGCTGGGACTGATCCTGAGACTCCTGTCTAGTATGTATCTCCTTGGCTACAAGTTCCATCTCAATTTCCCCTCTGAATGTGGTAGGGAATGCTAGGCATACTATGCACTAAAGAGACATATTAAGTCCCTTAATGAAACAGTGAATACACAGTTTCTCATCCTTCATGTAATCAACGTATGGAAGGAGCTTGAGAAACTAACTCTCATACTGGTTCATCGTGAGGCCTCTCTGCTGGAGATCATGGAACTCCTCTATCTATCTCTGTCTGAAATGCTAGGAGAGATATCTCTCACAGAAACGGGCCTCAAAAGTCTCCCAAGTGAGTGTGTCAATACTCACTCCACCAATGGACACCTCCTACTCCCACCAAGTGGAAGCCTTCTCCCGTAGGAGATGAACTGCTAGTCGTGCTTTTAGATTACTCCCATAAGGGTGCAATCCAAAATATCATTGTAAACTCTGTAACCAGGCCTCTGCTACTGACCCATTAGTGGATCCCAAAAACAAGGGTGGATGGAGTCGTAATAACTCTTAGATCTCATCTCCAACATCTCTAGGGGGTCTCTCCCTAGCACGTAACTCATGCTCACATGGTATAACCACCTGATGAAATGACTCACCATCCTGATCATCATGACCCTGAAGAGATCTGGGTGGAGGACTCCTACTCCTCTCTCTGCTAACTGCTCTCTCATTCTCTAAAACATGTGCTTCCCCTTCAGGAACCTGCTACTAAAATATGGGTGGTAGTCTCTACTGAATCACCCCAATCAAATTTTTGATAATATCCATAATATCCTGGTTAGGGTTCAGAGGTGGTGGTGGTGGTGGTGGTGTAGGTGGATCCTCCTGCCCTGCCCCCGCACAGGGAGCTCTACAACCTCTGCCTCGTCGATTAGCTCTAGTGACTGCAGGCATCCTACACAATGATTTAAGTTTAGAGTGAGTTGAAATGTAATGGGTTAGGCTCCTTGTATCAAAACCTTGGCTCTGACACCAAAATTTTATGCCCAAAACTGGGGCAAAACACACACAAAATTATTTTTTAAAAGCATATAAGTACGTACAACTATCAATGGTTGAGTTGGAAAGGTGATAGAAAAAGGAGTTAAC
Organism: Thuja plicata; assembly: GCA_018584345.1. Taxonomy (NCBI): domain Eukaryota; kingdom Viridiplantae; phylum Streptophyta; class Pinopsida; order Cupressales; family Cupressaceae; genus Thuja; species Thuja plicata. Next base: position 603,266 of record MU226117.1, read on the forward strand.
CTTTGAATTACAAGGTGTAAACGTAGACTATTATGGGTCAAGCCACAAACAGATGCAGAATTTGGTATCAACTTGTTCCTCAGGTTATATGGATACTCAACTCAGGTAGACCTAACTCTGATTCCTTGCTTAGATTCATGATGGTAGTTAGTGATTATGGGCATAGGTAGGACAAGGTTGCCCTAATGCTTACTTAACTATACACCTAGATTACAACCTAATCCTCTCAAGTCCAGTTTTGATTAACAATAACTACTAGCTTGGGTCCTGTCAGATACATACTCTACTCCCAAACATTCATGAAATATTTAACAACTGACAAGATTAAAAATTGAATAAGAATTTCACTATATCAACAACTATCAATTAAAAATTCAAATCTAAGATCAATTTTGATTTCCTAACCTACTAAACATCATTAATAAAAATTATTCTCCTATGAGCAAACACATGCATTCCTAATCCATCAATTCCTAACATACGACCTTAAATTAACCTTTCATTAAGACATTAGAAATATCTCCTAATTCAACATTTAAATTTACTTTTAATTACAATCGAGTATAAACCTTAATCCCCTGAATACAAGAGAACATATTCTTTTTTTTTTTTAATAATAAAACTTATATTACCATTACCTATACATTCGATTTACTTAATTAATTCTGCTTCTCTAATAGGAAAATACATAATTAGACCAAATTCTCTAGTTATTAGATTCGCAAAACTTATAATGATAAAATACCCTAATGTTAAGGTTCCATCTAAAAGATAAATTACTATATTGATAAGTGGTTCCATCACCAATTTAAAATAAAAACATATTAATAAACTCTCCCATCCACAAAACACTATAGTTATTTTCCTAAGAATTATGCTACAACAAAGAAAATTAGTTTATATACCTAAAACCACTACATAAATATTGACTAAATCAAAGGGAATTAGATCTCATTTACCAACTTAATTATCCACTAGTTACTAACTAATCTAATCTAACTATCTAAAGCTTACAACATCAATAATTCTATGTAAATGAATAACATACTTCTCAAAATTCATAATTAAAACTATAGGAAATAAACCTAATAAACAACTTTAAACTATCAATTAAAAGCCCCTAATTCTATTCTAACTACCTAATAATAACAAACCTATCATCCACTAACCCCTACCTATCCACTAACAAAAATTCCCTTTTTATTTACATGAAAAAACAAATGCAAATGCAAGGGTTTCGAAATCAGCAAAGGGGAAGAGTACAGGTCAAAGGACATGGTCTTGGGGCCCACCACCCTCATTCCCCATCCCCAAAGCAAGAAATTCGCATGGTAAGGGAAAAGGATTTTGCAGCAAGTAAGGGCACTGTTTGCAACAAGGAGGTGATAGGATTTGTTGTGGCCCACTAAACCAAAAGTCACCTCCCAAGGAAATCTGCATACCAAGAAGGGGGTTGACTTAAATAAGGGTCTTGTCAGGTTTAACATAGCATGACAGCAAGTAAGGAGGGTGGTGCTTCCCAAGTAGTGCAGCCCCTTTTTTAAAAAAGGTGATTTATTTTATATTGAACTTAGCACAATACATTGTCTATGCAAAAAAGGTGAGAGAACAAAGTGGGACCCACGGGAGAGGTGAGAATAAGATGAGTTTAACTAGGTAATTAGGATTTAAGTTACATGTTTAATTTACTGAGATATAATTTCAAATTAATTAGAGGTAAACCCATTTGGGAAAGGAATATTCTCTGTGGTAAGAGAATATTTCCTTTCCCATACAAATTACAGAGAGATTTTTATGCTCTAATTCTGGAAAATGTTATGGGCTTTGTTATAAGCTCTTACATTTTGGTTTGCTTAGTTCATTTTTATTTGAAGAAGATCATAGTGCATATTAGGATTGATTTTATGAACAATATACAAGAGGGACCAATAGTATTTACTGAATTTCATGTTGACATGCTAACTAATAAAATTTATTGTTGATTTTCAAAGTTATTTCTCCTCCTCAAGAGCTGAGATTAAAATGCAGATTTCTATTGAAGAAGGTTGAATCTAGGAGGTTTTCAAGGTGCAAAATTTCTTAGGATTGAAGGGAATGAAACTACAATATTGTTTTTCTCTTTCAATATGGTTATCCTTCGATTCATGGGTGGTTAACTTCTCTTATTTTAGGAATTTAAATGCAACATTCAAGAACTAAGGATTCAATCTTTTACAACATGATAATCTTGTAATCTACATTACAACATCTTCAAAATGATAGATTTACACAATGCTAGAATGGTACATAACATATTTTACTTTAATAGATCATTACATAAGGAGGATATCTCTCCACATCTAGCTTGAGAAGCTTCAAAATTAAACATTACAACAATCAACAAAATAAATTTGCAATACAAGAGTGACTATGCAACATTGAAGTTGCTTGCACACAACTACCCTCAAATAGGGTTTTCTTTCAAACTTCTTGCACCATCTTCATGACTTCAAAAACCTATAATTTTCATGAGGGATACCATAGGAAGCTCACCTCTCAACCAAGGCCTCAAGGAGGCCACCCCCGAGCTTAGAGAACCAAGGCTAAACAAGGTTTCACATCCAAAATTCTCACAACATTTTACATGCACAAAAACAACAATCAACTCCCATTCAAGGTTTCACAAATGAGTTTTACAAACCCATTGAAGAAGGGTGAAGGTGGGCTTTTCCAAGGAGGAGAATGCCAATACAATTTTCAAATCTCTCAACAAGAGTTTTTCATGCCTCTACAAGGCTATATTGACAATGGTTCCATTTACACATTGGCCATTTCTATGCCAAAAATACAATATTTCCAACATGGCTTCATGGAGCCCATACTCCATGAATTTATCTGTCTTCTCCAAGAGAAGAGACTCACTACAATGGAGAGCCCAACTAACCCCTTCACCCAAGGCCACTTCTTCCCTTCCCAAAGGGTGAGTAATGCCTTCACTCCCATGAACAACACTCCCAATTCAAGGAAACAAAGGATGATACAAAAAAAATCTAAATGCATTCCCTCCCCAACACATGACAACAAAATTCACATACCACATCACTACACAAGATTACATACATGAATCTCATACAAGATCTCATATTCATAAAACAATACATCAAATTTTCTTGCAACAAATCAAGCACTCCATGGCAAGAGAAACCAACCTTTCAATTGTGTAATGGCAAAATGAAACTTGAGAAGAGCCCAAATCCTTATTTTTTCTCCTTCCAAAACCCTAATTGTCTCTAAAATTAGAGAGTGGGTGAACACCCACAAAGTCTCCCAAAACCCTCTAAAAAGACCTCCAAAAGTGCACTCAAGAACTAGCAATGATGAGATATGACAACTAGCCTTTTTGTCTCCCTTCTTAATTGTGAGGTTAGCAAGGAGTGTGGGACAAGTTAGGTGCATAAGACCATCTCTATTTTTGCCACTTTTGAAAAGTGGGCATTTTGGAGAGTCATAATGGTGACCTTGGTTTCTCCCATAGGTAAAAACTAGCCCTAACCCAAGGTACCCCCTTAGGGTTAACTAATTTTGGTCAAAAATACACTCTACGGTCACTTTTAATCCCTCCAAAGTACCCCTAAGGTTCAAATCCGAGTTCCAACATGATAGGATCCCTAAAAGGAATCTATATGAAAGTGATTAATATAATGTCATAAAGGTTAATTGATTCTTGCCCAAGCCCTAAATGGCATGTCACTATCCACATAGAAAACACAAGTGTCGAGTGACACCAAACAAAATACACATCACATTCACAAATGACATGTCCAAATAACAACATAAATTAAAACCATTAACACACATTCAGATTACATTTACAACAAGAGTCACATTACAATGAGGTTTCAACCCCTTATTGGATTAAACCTTGGCTTACTCAATTCACATGTGTTTAGCCCTGATTCTCTTAAAATTCCATGGTTCCCTTTCTTGCAGACTAAGCTTCGAGCATCAGTAGTCCAAGATTATAAAATTGCATGAAATATACATTTTCAATTCATAATTAACAACATTAATCAATAAGAAAAATTAAGTCCCAAATTGAAATTTTCATACATAAATGTTTAAAACATAAGAATTCCTTAATCACCATGACATAACATCAATAAAATAGTCAAGTCTAATCATAATTCAGTCCTCTCATCAATTCACTGATCTAAAAATATATAATCAAATTCAACCACCTATTCTAGGTCTAATCCATGTCAAAATGTAATCCACACAATATAATCATCGTCATAAAACAATATCACGAGTCTCTGTCAGGATAACAAAAGGTGTATCAATGTATCGAAACATAAAGTGTCAAAGTGTGATCAAACAGTAAAGCTATGATGGGTCGGGGTGAGGCCTCACAAACATTAATCCTATTATTGATAACAACTCTTTGCATAATTAAGATGGGGCCTTAAGAGTCCCTCCTATGCAAGTTCAAAAAATTTCCCATGACTTTGAAAAATTTGAGCAATGGCTAGGACAAGAAAACTCTAATCTTGAGGTCATATTTATTATAGAAGGTTTGAGGAAGATAATTCATAATGATTAACATGGTGTTAATATCTTGCGTAGTATATCTCATCTTATTGATAACAATGTCAAGCCTATTAGAGATTGTACTCAGGAGCTAGGTTTCATTTTTCCTACTACTACAACTATTCAGACTTCTATGCCTATTTCTACCTCCACTCCTAGTGTGTCCACCTATGCTCCCCCCATTATAAAAACTTCCATTCACAATCTCAACCCTACACATGTTATCATTATTAATCCTTTGTTCCCACTATTCCTTCAAGTTTTCCATGTGTTTCTTTACCTTCATTAATTCCCACTTACAATAGTGTTCATTTTTCATACTCTACCCACTTCACTCCTTGTTTCACATTTCGCACACACATAATGATTTAATACAATTACTCTTTCAGATGACTAAGGACACATTTTTTTCCTTGTGTTCCTCCTTTCATTAGATCCATTAATAGAAACAACACTTTCCTAAAGGATTGATCTTCATTTGTTTGATCCCATTGGAGGCAATGCTTTCCTTTGGCCTAATCATTCTCTTTGGATCCCTTAATAGAGGCAATGATTTCCTTAAGGACTAATTTTTATTTCTTTTATCCCTCTAGAGATAATTCTTTCCTTAGGCCTGATCTCCCTTTCAAATCCCTTAATTAAGACAATGTTTTCCTTAAGGATTGATCCTCCTTGATGGGTTGACTAGCATAACACAACTTGGTAGACTTTCAATGTCATCTTTTTTAGTACTTTCTCTTTGTGTGATCCATAGTAAGATAATACCTTACTAGGTTGGCAGTCATGCCTTCTCTCTCTCTCTCTTCTCTCTCTCTTTCTTATTTATCTTTGAGTGATGCCTCTTTTATCTTGATTTTGTATTTGATGAAGATTTAAGTCACTTGGGGGCTTGATGTTTCTTTGTCTCCTTAACCTTGATAAGATTGTCCGTATGCATTGTTATAATTTACCATGAGTATGAGCTTATCTCATACTCCCTCTAAAGTGGGGGCTAAGTATACCATCCTAAAAATTTAGCATCTATGATTAGATTCTTTATTAGGACCTATTAGACTCCATTTTGGTGATTTTGAGGTCCGAGTGCCTATTATGCTTGATCCTAGAAAATTTTCCTTTATCCCCCCCACTTATTTTCACCTATCCCAACATCCCTTTTGAATTTTGGCCTATCCTCTAGGGTACAAAATGCCAATGGCATTCTGTCCCTAAGGATCAGGGCCCAAATTTGGCCCAGGGCCTGATATCAAGGTATTAGTGGGAGATTTGATTGTGTGATCAACCTGGATCATTTTTTAATCCCAAAATGATGGAGTAAGTATAAAAACATATTATATGTTGTCTTTTTGCATATCATGACCATACTCAAGCATTTGCAATCAAGATATCAATATTTTCAAGCAATCAAGAGCAATTGAGCAATTGGATTCAAGATTTGAAGGCAAGCATCCAGGATCAAGATCACCAAGTCTCCAATTCTTCAAGATCATTCAAGTCAAAGGAAATTTTTTCCAATTGAAGTAATTTTCTATCTCATGATGGATGAGTAGGTTAATTATCAATTAAGAAAGAATATTATTCCATTCCATTCTCTCTCCTTCATTGCAAGCAATTATCAAGCATATCATCATTCAAGATCTAGGAGTGACATTCATAGACATGTGCATTTGTAAGGGAGTCCTTAATTCTACATCACATTCAAGGTAAACTCTTTGTATTTCAATAATCTTCATGGATATGAGTGATTTCTACATCCTTCCATGAGGGTTTATGCAAGGTGAATCAAACATTTACCTTTTACATACTTTCCTTTATGCAATTTCTTTCTATTTTCAAGGTTGATTCCTAAAAAGGTGTTTGACCAAGGAAAAACCATTTAGACAACCTTTTCCCTATTTTTTGTATGCAAGATCAGGTTAAAAAGCTACCAGATGGAATTTAGAAAGATTAGACACAGTCGGAGATACCGAGAAAAATTCTCCCAAAAACACCTAGTAGAGAATGCCATTGGCATTCTGTCCCTAGGTACACAATGAGTTTCATTGTATGCCCTACATTTTTAGCCTTGATTTCACCCGAAGGTAAGATCTGTGCTCTAGTTTCTATTTCTCTAATTTTCTGCTCATTGTTAGTCCTTATTAGTCTATCATTTTTTAGTTTTTTCATAACTTGTCTAATTAATCATTTACATCACATCATGACATCAATTTTCTTTTCATTATTACATATTTTAGATAAGGATCATTCTCCCACTTAGCATTTTATTCTCTTGTTGAACCTAGTGGGGCATCTTCCTTTTGAAATTTGCAATATATGAAAAGGAGAAGTGATTTACCCATTTACATAATCACACCCTCTTTCTTTTTCTTTATGTATAGGTAAATATTAGATCTACCTTGTAATTGTGTATACCTTCATGAACAGATATTGAGATCACAAAATATTCATGAAGATGCATGTATGTTTCTTGATATTAGTTGTTTAACCTTGGAAAGTAGGAAGGAATTAAGGATGTCTTTCAGAAATGGATGGATCTATGAATGTAACTCCAAGATCTTCAAATTTGATATGCTTGATAACTCTTTCCTTGAAGAATAGATGAATCAAATGCATGCAGATGGACAAAATGAGCTTCTTTCTTGATTTATAACTCCTCTATTTGGCCATCATTGGAGAGAAGCTTTCTACAATGGAGAAGATTTCCTTCAAAATTCATTATGATGCTTGAAACTTGATCTAGAAGAGCACTTGAAATATTGATACTCGCCTTATTGATGGTGGTTATTAATAGATTTATTGGTGCCAAAATGAGGAGAGATGGGTCACTTATATACCTCTCACATCATTTTGAGATTCAAAATGAACATAGGCTAACTATAAATTTGGAAATCTCGCTCAAATATTGTAACGGGCCACTCATTTAAATTTGAGCCCAAATGTCAGGGTATAGTCACCTAGGCATCCTATACCTAGGTATAGGTTTCCTAGGTGTCTTGTACCGGGGAAATGAGACCAAAACTTAAGGGGGAGTCATGAATAAATAAAATATGTTGGAAGAAAAAGATCCAAGTTGCTAGATCAAGCATAAAAAACATAACAATCTCAAAATTAGAAAAATGGGGCCTAATAGAGCATCTAATTATAGGTTATAACTTTTTAGGATGGTATCATTTGCATTACTTATCTCTGATGTTTTGTCTAATATGGTGTCTCACATACTGAGTTAATAGTCAAATTCGGTTTAGGGTGTCAATGTCTCTTGTAGGTTGGTGCCTGCAAATGTAATTGAGGATTGTTCTCATCAATAGGTTTGTGTCTACTTCATATCATTTCATTTGTTATATCTTTGTGAGGATAGATTTGGGTAGTAGATCCAAACAACTATTCTCACCACAATTTTTCCCTTCTGGGTTTCTACGTAAATCTAGTGTTCATTTGTGTAGATGTGTGTTCTTTGATTAGTTGACTCGTAATTAAGGAAAGAATAATAAATGATATTATTGATCAATTGAGTTTAAAATTGGTTGTGACACTTGAATAAATTATTAATGGTAATTAATGTGCAATAAATTTAGAATTGGCATATATTAATTCACCCCCCCCCCCAACTCTTAGTATATCTATGTTCTTAACACCTTGTACCTTGATGACATTAAGTTTTTCCATTAGTATACTTAAGTGAAAAACATGATAAAGGTCATCGGTAAAGGCATACCCAAAAAATAGTACACTACATAACCGATGAGATGGCAATGCTTGTCATAAAAATACTAAGAATATTATTGACCGACGAACACTAACAAGTTTTGAACCAACAACAAAGAAAAAGAGGACATAACCGATGGTACAGTTTTGTGAACATCGCCAACAGAGCAGAAAAGTCAAGGAACCCGATGAACAGTTCAATGAAGGGAAACCAATGAAACAGAAGACCGATAGAGCATAGAATGAAAGAAAATTGACAGAATGACAAAGAAGCCCAACCATCAGAACCGACAGTCAGTTACAGAACCCGCAAAAAGTGGATCTGACTTTCCACGTCAGATAAAACATTGTAATTTTATTTATAGAGTTTTAATTTGTTTTAAATCTTTACTTGAGGGTCAAGCAAGTATATTGTAAATGTTTTAAAGCATCCCAACAGATCTAAAACATAACTAACTAAAGATCAAGGTAAAGTTGTAAACCTTGGATCTAGAGTTAACTTGTAAAGCATGAATCAAGGATAGAGCTAGAAACTAGTATATATATATAGATGTTCAATCATTATAATAGATATAGTTGAACAATGATTGTAGCCATGGAGAGCATCTAAGCAACAGAAGTGAATTCATGCAAATTTCAGAAATAGATCATATCAATTCTCAAAAACACAAATAAGGCTACCGACAAGTAGAGACAAGGTATCATTCCATCACTCAAGGTGATTACAAATACATTGTAAGCTTTATAGGATCTGTTATCAGCATAGAGATTGCATATACTATCAGATCAACATTTATAATGTAGTTGCATTCTAACAAGTGCATCACATCAAAAATCCTTTAGTAGAAGGTGGACTTAGCAGTTCTTGATAAATCTCTTAATAGAGTGCACACCTAATGGTGTTGCTAAAGCTTCAAATGAAGTAGATCCTAACAAGTCTCCACTCTAATACTCCTAACATGGTAGATCATCAGAAGTGATCAAATTGTAAGCCTTAACTAGCTCCCTTCTTATCTACAAATAGTGAAGTTTTGTGGGTGACATCCCCACCGCAGTTTTTACTTCCTAACAGGAGTTTTCCGCGATATCATATCTTGTGTTATGTGTTATTTACTTTCATGTATGTTTCCTGAATGTTTATACATGTAAAGAACTTATGTTATGATTTCACATACATAAAGAAAGATGAATAGATAGATAGGTGAATATACAAATCTGATGACATAAAGGTTAATGGGCCAATCACATAAAAAAATTTAGAGGTACTGATTCACCCCTCCCCTCTCAATACATCATTCCATTAATTCCAATAATTGGTATCAGAGCTAAGTCTCTCTCTCTCTCTCTTGAAAATCTTAAAGACTTAAGAGAAATTATCAAGACAATGGAAAAGTATAGACTGGACAAGACTATTGAGAATGAGAAGTTACAAATTCAGATTTACTATGAGAAGTACAAAGAGGCGAGAGTAAGCATGAGAAAGTTGCTTGATGAAAGAAAGATTATGGCAAATAGGGTAAATGAAAAAGATTATCAAGAAGAGGAGATCCTAGATTACTTCAACTCAACTGAATCAACAACAAGCAAAGCATCAGACACATCAATAGAAGAGATCACAAGTCTACAAGAGGTTAATCTACATCTGACAGAACAAATCAAGATGCTGCAAATCGGTCAAGAGACTCAGATGGTAAAAATGATTGATGTCATGAATGATTCATGAAAAGCTGAGTCAGAGAGAGAATTGGCTATTGATGATAGGAGGAAAATCACAAATTAGCTACAAGAAAAAGAATCAAAGATTAAAAGACTTACTGATCATCACCATGAGATTACCAATCAGATTATTCTTATGAGTCAAGAGGAAAATAGATTAAATACTTAACTCATTGAAAGAATACAGATCATTGGTGAGCTAAGAGAAGAGAATGAAAAGCTAAAGCATGAAGTTAGAATTCAGAATTATCACAATGAATTAATCAAGAAAGCTGAAGATAGCAATAAAAGAATGGATGATTTTATTGACGGACAAAGAAGAGTCAACAACTACACAGGAATAGGGTACACCGACAATGGAGAATCATCTAATCAATCAGATCAAAGGAATATTTATACAACTCCAAGAACTAAGAATTTTTCATGCAATCACTATGGAAAACCAAGCCACACCTCAAACATTTGCAAAAACAAAATGAAAGGTATTCCTCACTCACAATCTACTTTCATTGGTAATTTTTATTAATGTCACAAGAAAGGACACAAGGCACATGAATGCAGATCCAAGGTGACAGATCCATAGAAGGAAACCTACATGGACAAGTACTATCCTACCTGAAAAATGAATGGACATACACATTAGGAGTGCTAGAAAAAGAACAAGAAAGCATGGACACCAAAAGAACCTGATAATGGCTAAAAACTGAGAAGAATTGGTAACTCATATGTTTGGGACTATAACACATGGGTAAACTACACAGCATGTGGAAGGTATGGTTATATTTTTTCCAACTATATGATAAAATGGACTAGAAGACCAAGAGGATGGAAAAATCCAGGTATGGCATGTTTACATTGTCATAAGGTTGGACATGTGATAAAAGATTGCAAAGACCGACTAATAGACACAAGCACTTATCCCAATGGAAACACCATTGATGACATCAAAAATATGAGAAACAAGATGTGGATAAAAGCTACAAACACTGAAGGTGCTGGAACAAGCAATGCAAATGATGAAACCACATCCAATGGATCTGGTGGCATCACTATTCCCAACTAAGTTGCACAAGTAAGTATGGAACTGCATTATGACAAGTTATATTATGCATCAGTTCCATTATACATTGATCATATTAATAAAATTAGCATTATTGAAGATGCACTATATTGTTACTTGTAATATTATTGAAAAAACAATTCCATCGGTAAATGGGTACAAATAAGCATCGGTGAACACACACAGTAAAGTTGACACTAACCAAAATGTATCGGGCATTACACAAAAGTCAATTCACTAAGTGTAACTGACAAACATCAGTGATCTTTGAGCCAACAGAGGTTGTCGTCGCCATATTACCAAAAATCATCAGTGAAATAACCAAATCTGCTAGCTACACTGAAACTTTGCACCAACGATGTTATTTATGCCTCAACCGACAAACTCAGTCTTTGTACACCGATGAGTTGCTGGGTATTGATGACAACTCAAGGCACAAATTTTATAAAAGCATGATGGAAGAACTCATTTTTCACCCTCAATTTTTAAGCAAAAAAGCAGAGCTAAGCAGAGCGATTGAAGAGAAGATTGAAGAGAGACCTCAGCAAGATTCAAACATGACTCAATAGATTCATGAGCGATCACAAAGATTCAGTAAGTACTTACAATCACCAACCACACTGTTTGATTTACGGAAAGCCCTAAATTCCAAGATATGATGGCATCTACTTCTAGAACATAAATATTGAAAGAAGATAAGAAGAAAATGATAAATCTTATCAGGAATAGTACTTGTGTTGAACCTAAATACAAGTTACACCCAGAAATTGCATCACAACCTAATGATTCTAGAGCATTCTCCAGAATCCCACCTAGGGTTTTGCTGGTAGAGGATGTAAGGTCCTATATACATTGTAAGATCTTAGAATGAGGAGATCTAGACCTAGACAATTCCTATAAGGCACTATGTGATGAAACTGGAAACCTGAAAGAAGAGCACAAGCATCTGGAAGTGAAAGGTTTGACAAATGTATTACACTTTCCTAAGGTTTTTAAGACTAAATGGATATGGATAGTTCTTAGTAGGATGCATAACCAGATATTGTGGCTTGATGGGCCTAAACAAATAATGAAAGATGTTATTCATATGGTTACTGGATATCCCACAACCGACAAGCCAAAAGCTCACAAGCACCCATCCTTGAAGGAAGTAGAAAAGTTGATAGGTGCTAAATCAGACAAATGACGTCTCGAGGTTAGCACCATCACCGATGAGGAACTTAAGTTTGGTGCATGTGTGATAGGATATAAAATATTTCAAGTCGGCATAATGACCAGCATAGCAAGCACTGCTATGAGCACAGCCTACAAGATCATCAAAGAAGGAAAGAACATGTATCTTGAGGAAATATTGTTAAATCAACTTGAGGAGAACATGAATACCATAAGGTCATCAAGAACAAACACTTGTAAGTTTGGTTCTCTTATTATGTGCATGTTATTTTACTTTGAAGAAAAATTTCCTTCCATAGGAAAAGTAGTATGGGACATAAGCAAACCAGTCGCCATACAGATATGTGAGCACATAGAATCATTAGGTACAAATTTTGATGACTTAATGAATGAGTATATCAAAGGATTTAAGGAAAAGATGCAAGCTAGGACAAGGATACCTGAGAGTTTGATAGAAGAACACAAAGATGATATATGTTTTATGGTAGATACTGATTTCACTTATATCAAACCAGTAGTACCTAGAAAATCTTGGCTATCACCACTAGATTATGAGATCAAAATAAGACAAGCTACTAAGTGCATCTAGGCACTATTGAATGAACCAGTAGATAGCAAGAAACCAAGATTTGGCACTTATGAAGAAGCCAAAAAAAAAATCAAGTCAGATCTTGTTGTAAAGAAAATTGTAAACAAGAAGAACAAAATGGTAAAAGACTTAACCAAGAAATTAGCAGTTACTGAAGAAGGTGAAGAGGAAACAGAAGGAAAGGAGGAAGAAACTGAGGTCCAGTCACCCTTCGTTGAAGCCATAGAAAAGAGTGATTCAAAGGCTACATAGTCAAATTCATCACCTCCTCCTCTACCTAAGAAATCAAGAACTACTGCTACTTCAAGGACAAGAAGCAAAGAAGCTAAGGAAGAAAGTCCTTCACCATTGAAGAAAGGGAAAGTAAGAACATACAAGAGGAAACTAGTCTCACCAAAGGGGAAACAAATCAAAAGGAGAAAGTTGGTTAGAAAAAGAGAAGATCTAGATGACTCAGCTATGGTTGAAGCTGACCTAGAAGTACAAAAAGAGAAATCACCCTTGGTCCCTAAAACCATTGATGAAATATGTAAAAATATTTTAGAATTACAATCTATTTCAGATCCTAATATTAGGAAATAGTTGAAACTTGAACCATAGGATCAAAATAAAATTGAAGTTGCTATAATAGCTAAAATGTTCAAACACAATTGTGTTCCACTTCAATTCAAGGAATATGAAGTACCCAAGGAGCTATTAGATAGGTTGTCTGCAAGATGGACATTTGCACTTCATCAAGAGAATAAGATAAGAGAAAGAGTACTTGCTACTCTTATGCCTTCTAAATCAAAGAAGGAAGAGATAGATGAAATGATGAAGAAATATGCAAAGGATTTCTCACCCAAAATGAGAGCATACAAATTTCTTCAAGGGAAGATAATTGAGCTAGATCAGGAAAGCATCAAGAAATGGTGTAAAGCACTCAAAAATCCAACTCAAGAAGCTAGCTCAGAGAAAGAAAACATCATCATTAGAGATGTACAGGATGATTCATCAGTGGAATTGGATAGAGAAGAGGATGATGCAATTGGAAACCAAAATATTGTAGTTGTGGATGAAGTATGGCCCGACACAACTCTTGACAAAACTCAGAGTGAGGAAAGCCAAATTCCACCACGCCCAACTCATATTGACTTGGATAATGAAGCAGAGGTCACCAAAGAAGAATTGAAAATAAAAGGTAACATAACTGAGGATGTCAATGATGAAACATGGTTGGATAATGTCATTAATGACATTACAGGAAAAGACCCTGCAGAAGAGGTGCAAAAAGATGAAGATATAACTATTGCACAAGGTGATACCGACAAACAGGACACACTTACTGACACTACAGAAGTAAACACTCCAACCAATATGAAAATATTGATAGAAGCTATTGATATTGATTCAAGTCAAGAGAAATCATCTAATAAAGATGATGACATACCTGAGGACATGGGTAATGATGAAACTAAAGATGCATCAGACACACAAAAGGATACAGATATAGAGATGCAGGATGCAACCGACACTCAACAAAAGTTGTCTATTAAAAAATACAAAGGAGAAGATATTAACACAGATGAAACATTGAGGAAGGATGAAGAAAAATAAAAATGTGAAGAAGTTAAGCAAGATAATAGCATGAAGGAAAAGGAAGAAAAATATGTTCATACACCCAAGTCCAATGAAGAGACATCTTCACACAACCAGTAGGTGGGCTGTAAATAGAAGCAACAAGACGCTTCATCTTCTTAACCTTCACTTACCAAATCAATCCAATCTCAATATCTACAAGTGGTTGTTCACCAATCTGTCTCCCAACCAAAGAAGAAGAAGAAGAAGAAAGCAATGAAGAAATACATCTTGGCTATAACACTTGATGAGGTGATCGAAATACCCAAGTGGGATGTATCTACTTTAGATACTGAAACACTTTAAAAGCTTGGAGAGATGTGTCAAAGAAAATTCATTCAAGAGAAAATGAGAAAGACACATAGGGAAGCCCAAGCACTTGATAAAGCTAGGGATATACTACATCAACTTGTTTCTGATATTAAAATTGAAAATGACATATCAGTTATGGAAAAAATTGCATTTCTTACCAATGCCATCACCACTCAGAGTATAGATGCAGAGAAGGTAATGGAAGAACGGGCAGAAAAGAAGTATCAACACAAATTAATTGAGAAAATCAGCCAAGAAGTGGCAAAAACCAAGGTAAAGCTCTCTGAATTAACAAATCAATTAGAACCTATGACTACAGAAGCTATTACCTTAGTTCAAAAAATGTGCACACTTAAAAATTTCACAAAAGAGAACAGTGAAAAGTTGTCCCAAATAGATTCAGATCTGATAGCAAGTGCACTTAGTTTAACCTCTGATGCAAATACAATAAAGTTGCATCATGACAAGATCACAGAGGTCAATAGGTTAAGACAAGAGATATGGGATGCAAAGACAAAATTTAGAAATGAGGTTACCGAGCTGTAAGGTCACATATTGCCAAACCTCACCACTCTGCAACAACACATTACAGATGCAAGGAATTTGATCTTGATCCTGGAGATGTCTGTGGTAGATAGCATATATGATATGCATGTGAGGATATCACTTGAGCATATGGCTCTAGAAAATTTAAAGGAGAAATGGGAGAAGATGATAGAGGAAATCAAAGCCTCACACATTCACATTTTTGACAAGTTGTAAGTATCTTTGCCTTTATTATCAAAAAAGGAGGAATGAAGAGTGCATATGTACAATATACCACATTAGCAAAAAGGAGGAAAAGGATATGTATGTTGTATGTACAGCAAAAATAGATATATACAATATATCTAATATCAGAAAAAGAAAAAAGGGAGAAGGAAATTATATGTACATAAACTTACACTTACCGGCATATGCATAGGGGGAGTCATAAGATGACTAAGGATAAAGTATACACAGATGTACATACTAATACATTATGTATGTTGCACATATCATTTTTTGATACTAATGTCAAAGGGGGAGATTGATGACATTAATTTTTTCCGTTAGTATACTTAAGTGAAAAACATGATAAAGGTCATCGGTATAGGCATACCCGACAGATAGCACACTGCATAACCAATGAGATGACAATGCTTGTCATGAAAATACCAAGTATAGTATTGACCGACAAACACTGACAAGTGTTGAACTGACGATAAAGCAAAAGAGGACATCATTGATGGTACAGTTTTGTGAACATCACTGACAGAGAAGAAAAGGCAAGGAACCCGACGACCAATTCAATGAAGGGGAACCGACAGAGTAGAAGATAGAAAGAGCATAGAATGAAAGAAAATTGATAGACTGACATAGCAGTCTGACCATCAGAACCAACAGTCAATTACAGAACCCGTAAAAAGTGGATCTGACTTTCCACGTCAGATAAAACATTGTAATTCTATTTCTAGAGTTTTAATTTGTTTTAAATCTCTACTTGAGGGTCAAGCAAGTATATTGTAAATGTTTTAAAGCATCCCAACAGATCTAAAACATAACTAACTAAAGATCAAGGTCAAGTTGTAAACCTTGGATCTAGAGTTAACTTGTAAAGCATGAATCAAGAATAGAGCTAGAAACTATTATATATATAGATGTTCAATCATTATAATAGATATAGTTGAACAATGATTGTATCCCTGGAGAGCATCTAAGCAGCAGAAGTGAATTAATGCAAAGTTCAGAAATAGATCATATCAGCTCTCAAGAACACAGATAAGGCTACTGACGAGCAGAGACAAGGTATCATTCAATCACTCAAGGTGTTTACAAATACATTGTAAGCTTTATAGGATCTGTTATCAGAAATTAGAGATTGCATATACCATCATATCAAAATTTATAATGTAGTTGCATTCTAACAAGTACATCACATCAAAAATCCTTTAGTAGAAGGTGGACTTCACAGTTCTTGATAAATCTCTTAACAGAGTGCACACCTAACGGTGTTGCTAAAGCTTCAAACAAAGTAGATCCTAACAGGTCTCCACTCTAATACTCCTAATAGGGTAGATCATTAGAAGTGATCAAATTGTAAGCCTTAACTGACTCCCTTCTTATCTGTAGATAGTGAAGTTTTGTGGGTGACATCCCCACCGCAGTTTTTACTTCCTAACAGGAGTTTTCTGTGATATCATATCTTGTGTTATGTGTTATTTACATTCATGTATGTTTCCTGAATTTTTATACATGTAAAGAACTTATGTTATGATTTCACATATATAAAGAAAGATGAACAGATAGATAGGTGAATATACAAATCTGATGACACAAAGGTTAATGGGCCAATCACATAAAAAGTTTTAGAGGTACTGATTCACCCCTCCCCTCTTAGTACATCATTCCAGTAATTCCAATAGTACCTACCTTCTTTATCAAGGTAACATCCCCAATCCATTCCATTGTTCAACACAATGTAGATAGGCCATATCATCTAATTTTTCTTTGGAACAACATTATTTCTTCTAGTTTTAATGTCATTTCAAAAAGGGGCAAATGTAGACACCTAAAATTTACCTCATCCAATTAATTGAAAAATTTTATCCACAATTCTCTTCACTAATTATTAAATCAAATCAATCAAAGTTGCTACCACCTCATAATAACATAAAATGTGTACTTTAACCCACTTAAATAAATATAAATTAAATAAAAATGTCTTAATATTTTAAATAAATAGGTCTATGTTGGCTCATCCATAACAACTAACTTTGATTTGATTCCTTAAGTGAATCTCTGCCAACCATCCATTTTTAAATCTTCACCATTCACATCCTCACTCAAGCACCTATAAATCAACTCATCAAATCATCCATCACTCCTCATGCACTAAAATATTCTCACATGATACATCAAGCATAAAGTGGCATAAGGCACATCAAGAGAATGCATTAGGCATACATAAACACTTGTACATACTATCAAAATCTTTAAGAATCTAAGTTCAACTACATTGCTCATATCCATGAGTAAATCCAACCAAAAAAAAGTTGATGTTGTGTTTTATAAGTGGAGGTAAGAATTATTTTCTTTGATCTTCTTTATTCTTAATCTTAAGATATTTTGTTTGATAGAAACTAATATCTTTGATCTCTTTTATTTTGTTCTATATTTAACATCATATAACACTATGAGGAAGTTGATCAAAATTTAGGTAATATTGTCAATATTTCTTTCTCATTTCTTTGCTTGTGTTGAAATCCTAAAAGAGACCTTTTTTGTCCCCTTCCTCATTACTAACCCTGCTTGTTAATTCATTTGCCTTGTCAATGCCTTATTACAATATGTGCACTTTACTTTATGGAATTTTCTCAAATAATAATCTATACTAAAGCTAGAGACATTAGAAAGAAATCTTTTATTGCTAGTGTAACCTTTCTGGATTTGAATAAATATTATTATTAATATATTTTATATAGAGATTTAAGATGAAGAGCATACTTTCAATTCCCTATGTCCTTATTTTGTACATCCTCAATTTTTTTATTCCATCATCTGGCTTATGTTCTTTTTTCATGTAGCATTCAGAATGAATGACTTTATCAAATTACGTTAATGCTTTCGCATCTTCTAAATAACGTAGGAGGCATTTGAAATAGAAATTTTCTTTTTTTAGAAAAAAAATATTTTCGCTGTTCAAATTCGAATCTGCCTTTGACCATCAAATCAAATGTGAGTTACTTGTCTTTCTCTTCATAACAAGGGTTCCTTTACCTTAGTTGTTTCTGCTTCAAACAATTAAGTCTTCTCCATATTATCATATCTCTTGAGTTAATAATTAATTCTAGAAACTATTGAACTCAATCACCTGCTACTCTTTATCCTCAGTTTCCCTTTTTGATTGATCCCATCAAAGTATTCTAGTTGGATCAGTGATAGATATTAAGGTTTTGTTATAAACCCAATCGGTTGTTTTCGATTACGTAAATTAATAATTCAAACCGCACTCAAAGGTAGGGCATTTTCCATTGATATGGGAGCTCTTGGATCGGAAATAATAGTATCTCCAATCATAATCCCTCTCGAATGCAAAATATATGTCTTTTTTACCATTTCTATAGTGCACAAGATAGATATATGCACTTCTATTAGGGTCACTCTCTATTGTTACAATTTTTCTCAGTATGTTTTTTTCACTCCGTTGAAAATCAATTTGATGATACAAACACTTTTGACCTCCTCCTCTATGACGTATGGTAATAATTCCACTATTATTACAACCTTTTCCACAACGATGCTGGTTAGAAGTCAATTTCTTTTGTGGATGAGATTGGGCTTTTTCATCAAAACTTGATAGAGATTTATCAGGTGTGCCCTGAATAAAATTCTTGTACGAATCGGTGTTCATGTTTGACAATTAAATAAGTTTCATTTTAATTGGTATCCATGTTTACTTCCTTGCTCTTTTTAAAATATTGGAGAGAATGGTAGAGAATCTTGAGAGAATTCAAAGAAATTTCTTGTGGACGGGGGTGGAGGAAAAAGCTATAATGAGCCTGGTTAGTTGGGATATGGTCTGTCAACCAAAGGTGTTGGGGGGACTGGGAGTGAGGAAATTAAAATATCTAAATAAGGCTCTAATTTCTAAAATTGGTTGGAAGCTCACCAAGGGAACTACCGACTGGTGCAGGATTATGAAAGCTAAGTATTTTAATAACACCTCCCATTTCCCTTTCAGTCAGGGTTTTCCTTCTGGTTCTAAAATTTGGAAATTTATAGCTAAGTGTAAAGGACCTCTGTTAAGGGAGATGAAATGGATTATGGGTGATGGTAATAGGATCATCTTTTGGGAGGACTAGTGGATTAGCGATAAACCATTGAGTAAGGACAAGTTTTGTCACTTTAGGGACAGACTGGAGTCTTTCTTTGAAAGTAAAGTTAAAGGTTACATTTCTCAGGACTGAAATCAGAAAAACTTGGCGGAAGGCTATCATGACCATACTCAAGTCCCCCCTTTTGTGAAAGAGATCCAGGTGCTCTTAGAGGGGATTAGGATCCCCTTATCTCAAATAGATGACAAAGTGGTTTGGTGTCATAACAAGTCGGGGGAGGTCAAAGTGAAATCAGCTTATTTAGTTAATTCTAAGAAGGTGGTGGATGAGAAATTGTGGGGGAGTGTTTGGACCGCACAATTGATCCCTAAAATAAACTTTTTCTGGTGGACGGTAATGCACAGGAAGATTCTTACGCTAGACAACCTCTAGAAGAGGGGTTTTCAACTAGTTAACAGGTGTGTTATGTGTAAAAACTAGGAAGAGACCATTAATCATCTCTTAATTCATTGTCCTTATGTGTCTAAGGTGTGGTCCAAAATTTTATGCAAAATGCAACTGGATTGGGTGTTTCTGGAGAATTTTAACCAATTTTTCATCAATTGGGGTCATTCATCGGTTCATCTGCTCATTTGTCTCCTCAATAAAATGTTACCCCCACATGTGTGTTGGAGCCTGTGGAAAGAAATAAATAATAGAGTGTGCTGGAACTATATTGAGATGATGTACTAAGAGGGGAGGGGTGAATTAGTACCTCTAAAAATTTTCTTGGTTAGCCCATTAACACTTAGTCATCAATTTGTAATTTATCTTATCTAACTATTCATCTTTCTTTATGCATATGTAATCATATCATACATTCTTTTTAGAATGTAACCATAATAGAAACATTCATGAAAATAGATAACACATGACACAAGATATGATATCACAGAAAACTCCTGTTAAGGAAGTAAAAACTGCGGTGGGGATTGTTACCCACAAAACTTCACTATCT
>MU226117.1:631850-645042 GCA_018584345.1 Thuja plicata
TCCTATAAAGCTTCATACATATAAGTAATCATCCTTCCATGATTGAATAATACCTTTATCTGCTCGTCGGTAGCCTCTGTGTGTTCTTGATAACTGATGTACTCTGTTTCTGATCTTTGCATGAATTTTACCTTCTTCTCTTTATATTCTCTTCATGGCTATCAATAATTAAGAATTCATGTACTCACAATTGAGTATGAACATATATTTATACTAATTTAGATTCAATTCTTGATTCATGCATCGCAAGTTAACTCTAGATCCAAGGTATACAACTTGACCTTAATCTTTAGTTAGATATGCTTTAGATCCATTAGGATGCTTTAAATAATTTACATTAAGCTTGCATGACCATCAAATTATGATTTAAAATAAAATAAAACTCTATAAATAGAATTACATTGCTTTATTTGTCGTGTAAAAATTAGATCCACAACTTGCAGGTTCTTTATCTATCTATTGATTCTGATGGTCAGTTTTCTTGGTCGTCGGTGTTCCTTTCTTGAACTTGTCATTGGGTATGCCTTTTATGTTCCTTTCAGGTTAGTTCTAAAAACTATGTCACCGGTAATGCTTGTGGTCGCCGGTGATGCTTGTGGTCGTCGGTGATGCTTGTCACTTTTATACTTCGCATTTTTCTCAAAATCTTTGTCCTGTCGGGTATGCTTGCATTTCACCGGTACTGCCTGTGGTTCATCGGTAATGCTTGATGTCTGCCGGTAATTCTTTTTTAATGTTTTTCACTGAGTATACTAATGGAAAAATAACATCATCAGAGTGTTTATGGGGGAGGAAACTGCGGTTGAGAGAACGGTGAGTTCTATTGTCAATCTGCTATGGGAAAACTTGGAGACTTGCCAGTGGAAAGTTCCTAACTCCCCCCCTAAAGAGTTGGATTGTAGACTGGCCCATGTTTGGTAGCTCCCTAACTCCTTTTTTATATTTGATAACTTGAAGGTGGTTGCGAGGAGGAAAACTCATTGGGCCCCTCCGGAAGATACATTCTTCAAGCTAAATCTTGGTGGGGCTACCTATGGGGGGGTTGCTGCAGGAGGTGGTATTATCAAATATCACCTAGAGGAGATGATTATAGCATATGTGGTTAATCTGGGTCTGGGTACCAATACTATGGCAGAAATATTTGCCATATTATGGGGCTAAAAATGGCAATTACCGTGGGTATCAAGAAATTGATTATTGAAGGTGACTCAAAAGTTGTGATTGAGCTCATGGTCAAGGGAAACTATAGAGAAAGTTGGCAAATGTCTAATCTTCTGGAGGACATCTAGATTTTCCTCCCTAGGCTAGGAGAATTTAGGTTGTAGCACATGTACAAAGAAGGAAATGCAGTGGAGGATGCGCTAGCGGCCACTGGTTTTTCTGTGCACGGGGCTAAGTGCTGGAGAAATTTGAATACTCTGATGAAGCACACTATTTTGCTTGTCGAGAAAGAAATGAGTAAAGCCATTTAATGATGAGGTACAAAGTTCAAGCTTATTGGAGGAATAAGGTGGCTTGTAAAGTTACGAGAAGCAACGCGATTTCAAATTTCAAAAGTGAAATTGAACAGAGTCTTAATTTTAGTAACTTGTTGATTAGATGGGTCATTATTACCTTTCTATTGATGGTATGGGCACTTTTAAGAGAAATATCAACGTGGATATTGGCACGCGTCTGGGGTTTTTTGATAAGATGGCAGGTCTTTATTGGTGTTTCATTTATAGGATTCATAATCATTTATTCTCATGGATATGCTTAGCTTTCATTACGGTGACCCATGTGAATAGTACCTCCTTTGGGTCGAATTACCATCTTTTTATTAAGGTGATTAGCATTAGCACTAATTGGAATTATGTTCTTTACAACTCTGGTTGTCGGAGTTGGGTGTGGAAAGAGGGTCGTTTGAATTGGAGTTGGTATAGGACTGGTTTGCATGGCGGTAGGTGGGTTGTGATGTCGCTGGAGTCCCAGGAAGAGGGTCAGTTTTATAAGAACAACATTGAGATGGGTGGCGAAATGGTTAGGGTGGAACCACCCAAAATTGAAGCTGGGTTTCTCAATAACTAGTGTGATGTTACGTACTTGAAGGAAGGAGGTCTTTACCCTTACATGGAAGCCATGGAGGGAAGTGATGAGAACATTTCCATGCAGCTGGTGGATTCTTGGGAGGAACGCAAGGTTACTATTAATGGTATAACCTTCAAAATTAACGAAGAGGTAATTTCCCAAGCCATAAGGATTTCTATGGAGAGCAGGAAGTGGAAGAAGGTGTCTAAGAGCATGGATAACATGAGCGTCAAATGATTTTTCAAAAAAATGGAGATTCTTGTCTGGTTCCATGATGGGTTCAAACAGGTCGACTTGCCTGAGCCCTGGAATGAGGTATGTTTGATAATTATAAAGTAACTTACTTTAGAAGGTAGGTTTGGGACTTGTTACAATTACCACTTCCCTCTGTTAAACCATTTCTAGTATAATGAAGAAATTTCCTTTCTTTTTTTTCTTCTACACTCATTGGAAGCCTTTGTGGCTGATGTTAGGGAAAAGAAAAGTACTAAATAGAACTACTGCATTCTCCACCAAGGCCTCATCCTATATCTATACAATTTCCACCATCCTTTGTACCCTCCCAGATTTGTTACTTTGGAGAAAGTTATTACCCCCACTGATAATGATCCTATTGAGACTGTCACTTACTGGTCTCAACCTACATCATTCTCGAAAATGCCTACTCCGGCAAAGAATAAGTTGAATAAATCTCACAATTACTTGGCTGGGCTGGGAGGAGAAGTCCAAATTAACATTGTCTCAAAGGAGGATGAGGATGACAATGACACTAGGAGGAGGTCCCATGGGATTGCATCTAATACTCAGGTAAAATAGAAGGTTGTAAGGAAGAGATACCTGGAGACAGAGGATGAAGAGGGGGACTTGGAGGAGGAAGAAGGGAGGAAAAAAGGTAGTAGAGAAGACAATAAAAAAGGGAAAAAAAAACTAAAACTAAGGAGGACAGCTTCGGCAAAGGCAAAGGTAAAGGATCCCCGATTAAGGAGGGAGGTGAGAAAAGCCAAGAATCTGCCAAGATTTTGGCAAGTTTTTGTAAGCTACAAAAACTAGGTGTAAAGGAGCATAATAAGGAATTTAAAACACTCTACAACTAATAATCTAAACTACATACATGATAAGACAAAGAAAATGAAACTTTGAAATAAGCCTAAAATAAGAGATTTTGCAAACCTCCTACGAACTCATTCCAACTCCATTTGATATTCTACTGTGTACATTATTAAGAGATGTGTGCTCAAGATGTGCTCCAAGCTTCAAGTTGTGGTTTTGTTTCAAAATGGTTGATTCTGAACTGGAAATGACATTATAAGTTTGCATGGAAAAGTGGATGAAATTGTGAAGGAATGAGGTTTCTTTTATAGAAAATAGGTGAGGAATAAAGGGTCGGGATGCAATCCTGAGGAGAGGTCCAGATGCACCTAGATGAGAGCACATGGATTGTGCTTCTTCAAGTGCATCATATGATGACAAGTGTCACAATATGATTGGGTTGAAAAGAGGGAGAAATGTGACCATTTAGGGAAGTGAGCCAAGGAGACTTTAGGAGATAAGGCTATTAATGAGGGTGTAAGAGCCTTAATGGGGAATGTAAGAACATTAATGATGCATTAATGAGAGCATTAATGAGGCATGGGTGAGGAGATAAGATAGAGCTTGAGAAAGTTGACTTTGGGAAGGGATTGAATTCCTAATCCAAAGTTTAGGAATGTGACATCATTAGGGAAAGACTAGGACTTAGGATTAGAATTAGCATGGGTAAAGAGGTTGGGATGAGTTTGAACTCTGAGTTAGGTGGTTGAGATAGGTTAGGTTAGGGGTTAAAGGGAATATTAATGAATTGAATTACATAAATAATATATTCATTCAATAAAGGGGAATAGGGTTTTAATTAATTATTAAGCTATTGGTTGCTTTTAATAATTAATCAGAACTATGGCCAATTACTTGAATTAATTAGGGCTAGGGGATGACATAGGTCAATTAGGTAATGCTTAATTACTTAACTAATATGTCCTAGAAGGTACTAAATATGATTGAATTAGGTTAATCAAATTTAGGTGTCTACAGTTGTAAACTTCCCACAGTTGATTTCTCCAATAAGAACATGTTGGGAGAACAGATGGTAGAGTCTCCGCTCACCGCTACCTCGCCATTAGGTCAACTGGAGGGTTTTACGGCTAAGCAGGAAAAAGGGGGAATAAGGAGGACGGCCCGAAGGATGGTAGTGAGGAGGTTAAGGTGGACCAGAATCATATCAATGGAGATATCAAGCGGCTCCAGGACATAATTTAGAATTTGGGCTCCAAAAATGATCTTCAGGTGATGAAGAAGGAAATCAGAGTGTTGGGGGAGAGCTTCAACCTAATTGCGGATTTCACAGTTAGAGTTATGCATTTAGTGGCGATGACTCTTCAGCTCCTTCACCTGGATAATTCAAAGAATTCTGATAAGGAAAAGATTGATGGGAAGCTCTTCCAGTTTCTTGTTGACGACTGGCTGAAGTTGCTGCTCAATGGTGGGGAGAAAAATTCCAAGTGATCCTCCTTCTGTTCCTTTCTTGTCTTTTGTTTTTGCTACTTCTGGTGGATGGTCGGGATGGGCTTATTTTTATGATATTTAATTTCTATGATGGTCGTAATACTGTTAACTGGTTTTTTGCTAATGGTAATACTTTAATGAACTTTACTGCTATTTTTGTTTATAGACTAGTTACCAATTTCATTGTGAAGTTGGGGTCTGTCAGTGATCATAGGATGGTTACCAATTTTGTGGTGAAATTGGGGCCTGAGATCACTATTTTTTGGTTTTTGATTTCTAAAAAGGGGATAGGCTAAGGGTGTGATGTGGTTGGTTATGTGCTGGTAGTCTGGTACTTCTCGTGCTAGCTTTGGTTTCTTTGTTTGGGTCAGCCCCCTAGTTTTGGCTTCTTTATTAATCAAAAACATGTGGATAACTCAATAGATAATAAAAAGAAAAATCATCACAAAATAAACACATTAATTACAAGCTAAAATTTGTCAATTTATATGCCTTGTGCCAATTAATCGCCCTTAAACCAATACATTGGGTGGCTATATTGTTATTAACAAATATAAATACATTTCTAGAACTTGTTTTATCTAGGAGTGGACTTAGGTTCTTCTGCAACTTCCTTTCAAATGCAAGGAATGTTGAGGCAACATTGGCAAAGTGACAAAACCTCATGCCATACACCAATACCTACCTTTTTGCTAACGAACAAGACACAATACTTTCATTGTAATAAATTTGTTTACAACGCATATATTGGTTGCAATAGATAACAAACAAATGATGAAATCAATGACCACACTTGTTACTCAATGCATCATTAAGAAAATGAAGGGCATGCGGGTTTTTAAATTTAGATGATGAATAGCTAGAGGCAAAAAGACTGTTGTATGACAACTAGTAGGTTATGATAAATTTAAATTTGTGGAGTGCAAATAGACTCCTCGATGGTGCACTTGGAAAATTCTTTGCTAATGCATGTATATAAGAGAGCAAGCCACCTAATTGATTTGTTTCTCTTTTTGACATGAAGTTCTAGCATTATAATTGTTCTAGTCATTCATGACAACAATAAAAAAATCCTCTAAACATAGCTTGGGTATTGATAATCACAAAATCATTGCAACACCAATTGACATTAGAAACACAAACCATCAAGGGCTTAGAAGATTGTGTGATTTATAATCTACCCTATATTCTCATTCCAACAATATGCACACATGTAAATGATATATATATAATCCTGCAAAAGAAGAAGGGGGAGTGTCTCCAAACAACATTGACAAAAAAAATTCAAAAAATCTATTTGGTTGTCCTCATTATATGTGTACAAAGATAATTTGTAATATAAGATAAAAAAATATAACCTTCATTGCATTATTATTTTTTTATTAGTGATGATATTGCATGTGTGGATCTTTTATCTCTCTATCTAAATGCACAACTTCTCATGATACAACTAAAACACAATATTCCTCATAACAATTTTTTTCTCAACTCTATTGACATATTGAAACTTTCTTACAGATTGATTGTGTATGAATTTTTCGCATTGATGTTTCGAGTCACACTTCGTAAACCATCATTAGGATGAAAGCCAAAAAGTTGAAGGAAACAAAAAATGCATCTCTATCAACATATTTAACAAACATTTTAAATACAATTACTATTATAATCCATAAACACTATATCATATAGAACCATTTATTAAAAAAATAAGTGAAATTTTCAATCCTCGCGTTCATGTGATATTGAAAGACATGTTACATCGATTTTATCAATCAAATTTAAAAAAAAATTACACAATTCAAGAAACTATTACTAGTATAAGAGACTAAGTATTAACCATTAATAAAAATAAATAAATAAAATTAAGATATCTTCACACTACACCTCCCATTACTCAAATTAGAAGTGTGTTAAACCTACTTTTTTTTCGATGAAATGACTAACTGATTATATTAACTTAAAAAAGAGAACTTAGAAAAGTCGCTCCCCGAAAGTCACATAGACAAAGCCCATAATCCATAGAAACAAAGTCATAGCCCTTTAACATAAACAACCAAAAAAAAAAAAAAACAGTGTGAAACCTACTTTGAGTAAACCCTATTTTGATTGTTCCTAACTGTATCTAGTCAGCTTTGTTCAACAACAATAATTAAAAGAGACAGATTGGATCATAATGAGCTGTTTCCATTTACACAAACTCATTAAAAACATGTGCACTTTACGCGCTTGCTACCTACGTTGTATTTCAAAACTCTTCATGAATGCTAATTTGGCCGATATGAAAAAGGCGAGTCAAAAACTGTAAACAAGAAACCCCAAAGAAAAAGCCTTGACTTCATTCACGTCATCATTAAAAAACAGTGTAGCAAAAATTTGATAAAGATGATGTTATGAACTTTTAAGCTTATGACAACCAATCATTTATATCTAACTATTTATTATTCTTTCAATTAACATGCTAACTATGTTTTTCCACCACATTCATTTATGTTTGGACTTAATGAGTTGACAAATTAATTTCAACTAAACCAACCTCTAATTCTTGCTCTTATTAAAGTATCTTTTGATTGGAAAGATTAAAAAGGCTACGGAGAGAGAAAATCAAATAAAGATGGGAAAAAGGCCTTTTGAGAACCCTAAATCATAAAGAAAGAAAGAGAAGAATCTGGTTTTTCTCACTTGATCGAATTCAAGGGGAATATATTACCTCCTAAGCTAAGTTATAGGTGCCTTCTTTACAACTCATTAGATACTTCATAGTTGTTTATAGGTTTCATTTTTTAACTTTTAAATATGTTTTCTTTCTTTTCAAATTTATTATTATTTCTTTAAAGATACTGTTTATGATCTAAATTTGAGAGTCATATGATTGTAGATATTTTTGTTATAAAATATATTTAAAAATAAGAAAATAATGTCAATGGGTTCTTGATTGGCTAGTGAAGTTGAATGGTTCTAAATGAGCCCACCGGGAATCAAGTCTTGCCAAGTGCATGACTCTGACACCACAAGGGATGAGGTCGAGGTCGAGATCGTGCCCTGGGCGGATTTTGGTGGAATGGATACCCCTCAGTCTTTGGCTCTTAGCCAAAGAGCTTCTCTGAACTTCCAACAACAAAAAAAAATTATTGAAGATTTGGATGAATTGTTAAAAATCTTATAAGATTATGTGTGTAATTAATTTAATAAATTTATTTAAACATTTGAATGACAACTTTGAATACATTATTGTCACAAAAAATTTATCATTTGTTTGTTGATCAATCTTGAAACTCTAATTTTCTATTTCGATTGACAAGAGCTAGATGTGATTGACATGAGGTCACGAGGTCCAATCTCCCTCCAGCCTACATGGTACCCAAGGGTGTGCCATACCAACATCATTGATCACATTGAAAAGTTTACCTTGTACACTGAGTAGTTTATAGGGGGCCTACCTAATTCATGCAGTCTTAAGAAAATCTTGAAACCCCAATTCCATATTAGGTATTTGCATAACATTTTTAACATTTTGTTTCAAGTTCTAAGCTACTCTCATTAGGGTAGTCCTTGATGCATTATTATATATTGTCTTCGCCACTTTTTTAAAAATATTAATTCAGACCTAGGGTCTTGTCATAAGGAGAAAATTCTCGCTCAAAAGCTCCTAAAAGTGTTTTTAACAACATTCATCTTTATTGTAGATTCATACATTAAGGTGGATTTTTGTTTGAAGGTGCAGAATGTGTGTAGGTCACAAGTACACTATTATAATCAAAGTACTTTTGGTGTACCAAATTCAATCCATATGCATGGGGTTCAATTTTGTAGGCATAGACTTGACCTAGGGTTAAAATAAATTTAGGACTTTTAAGATTTAGCGCTATTATTTTATTCATTCAATCTTGCATCAAATTTTTGATATCAATCATTTATCACAATCTTTTCCTCTCCTAATTTCTAGGCATATATTATTGTTTTTTTTTCATTCAATTTTTAGATTCAATGAATTGTTTGTTTTTATCTCAACTCTTTTATTCAAGCTATTTATTATTGGTTTATTAAATTTATTTGTCTTATTTTGAAAGATTATTTCATATCCTTTCACTTTATACTATGACCATTATACAATGATGTAAGACACATTCGTATTAATATATAATCATAAATGATTCAAAAACTTTTAAATCAAGAAATCCAAAACAAATTTGTGATTTTATTATGAATACGAACGCAAATTAAATTAAATTTCTAAAAAATAAATAAATATTTAGTTATCTTATTTCAACATATAAAAATGTCATTATATATTAAAAATTAAAATAAATTATAACATCTACACCTATTATATGATTCTATAAATCGATATATTATGAAGGAAGCTAAAAAATCATTTCAAAATTCTATTCTCAATTATATCATGCGAAATGATTTTTTAGTTCTTACTATGTGTGTAAAATTATGACAAGACATGCATTTCTCTCTTAAAAAGAGTGCTAGATTACTATTCAAAGTATGCACCTCTTTTATTTTAATGAATTAATTAGAAATATTTTATTATATAAATATTTTTAATGATGTTATAATATATAAAGCGAGAAAGTTTAAAAAACTAATGTGATTATAATTAATTAGCATAGTGTAATAATAAAAATTATGTGTTTTAAAGATAAAGTATTAATGGAAATATTAAATTTATAAAAAATAAAAAATAAAAAATTGAATGTGGTGGATATTTATGATGTCTTGGTAAGTGGTACGATTGAGATTGTCTTAATGTAAAATTATGAATAATCTTTCTTTAAGTAATATTCCCAAATGTCTTTAATAGTTTATCATACTTCTTTTTTTTTTCTTGAGTATGAAAAAGACAAGATTATCCCCCTCATTCAAGTTGTAAAAGGTAAAAATATTATAAAACTAGAAGAATGGGAAATAGAAAAGTGATCTTCTCCTCTCATTGGTTTCATAAAATTAAATTTTGATGGTTCCTTCTATGGAAACTATTTCCTTATAAAAATGCACTTTTCAAAGATTTTTGTTAGAACTAATATTTTAGATACTTTATGGAAAGAGTACAAGACACAAAAGAATTTTACTAATTTATTTTTCAAACGTCATTGTAGAACAACTAATAGAATTATAATAATTTAACTATTATGGGTTCTACTAAAGAACCAATTACTATTGAATATAGTCCATTTGTTAAAACATGAAATTAACCAACTATAATAGTTCTCATTCCCTTGATTTTAATAAAGTGGTCATATGTAACTCCCACACACATGTTTATTTACGTATGTATAGAGTAATGCCTCATTAATTGCATCGAATATCGGGAAATCTAGTTGTGGTATTTGAGGGCAAAGCTCTCATGTGAACTCTCTTACAAAGGATTGGTGTATGTTTTGGCATGATTTGGAGGGATTCGGTTTGTGGTGGCCACAAGGAATGATTAGATCAAAACCAAAGGGAAAGTTGTTAATTAGGAGGATTTAGTCTTGGCTAATTCTCTCAATAATGTTTTTTACTACAAAAATGATGCTACCCTAAGGTTTGTTCAATATCTTTGAAGGAGGTTTGTTCAATATTTTGGTAAGAAACAAAATTGACAATGCATAGGGATTTTGATTCCAATTTGATTGTGTCCATCCTCCAAAGGTGGGGGTTGGTGCATCTTTTCTAATTATCTTTATTATATCAATTTGGAGATATTGAATTGGTTAGGCCTATAAATTGCTCCTAGTGAGGTTCAATAGAAGGATGAATTAGATATGGTTTGAAAAGAGTATATGAGTTTCATTTTATTTTTTTACCATAGGCTAAAAGTATTTAGTTACTTCATATGGAGATTAAAGATTTAGGCCTTATTAATATGATACAAGTGAGGGCTTGGCTAGCCTTTGGGTCATGTTGGGGAACAATTTGGTAGTAGAGGGAAGTGACTACTTTCTCTAAATATTCTATGAATCATCCTTGCCTCATGCACATCAAACGATGGATATCAAATCAAATCTATATTCCTATCCATTTTAGGTGAAGCACAAGTTGTACCTCAACATGTTGTCTATCTAAGGATGCATGGTTTGTAGGCTTACATAAAATACTATATGATATGTGCTTGATGTTGTTCTAGTGTGAATCAGGGAATGATTTGATAGAGCCCCTCTTTTTTTGTGTTCTCTTTATTAGTTTGCCTATTAGTAACTTCGTGTTGTATGGCCATAGTCATACCGTTCAATCACATTTCTTATTTTTTATAATGCAAGGAATATATGCTATTATTATCATTTTTGTAATTTAAATTATTCTTTTTTTTTAATTGGAGATAATTGTTTTTAACTAGAGCTTTGAACCAGTGCGATCACAATGGGGGACCCCATCCCTGGGAACAAACTGAGGCATTAACACCTCCTTAATTACAATGGGTAAACCCTTCCCCCACCACTTGACTCCTTTTCACTCCTCTCCTTCTCCCCCTTCAGAACCACCAGTGACACATCCACCAAGAGAGCCCAGTCGCGGTATGAACACCATGTGAGTCTTGCGAGGATTTGAACCACGATTCCACCATTAACAATGCAACCACTTAACCATCATACTGTGTGACATGAACCCCCTAAAAAGTTACATTATTCTTATTTAAAGGTTGAAACCTTAATAGGACTTCAACTATCTTATCTAAAAGAAGAAAATTATTATTATTTATCACTCACGAGATTAAGATGATTCCTTCCATAATTATATTTCTTGTCTGTTTGTTTTTTCTTTTGTGCTTACACTTAAATACCACATATTTAATTTAATTTTTTTATGAATAAGTAACATTTTATCTTTTATATGTAAAACACTTGTGAAAGCTATAAGAGGGAGAAAAACATGGAGGTACTAAGCCTAACCAAGAAATAAATGGTGAGAATACCATTGCAATTAGATTGTCAAACAAGTAAATATTCTTAATAAATTATAAACATAATTTATTTTCGTTTGAAGTATAACACAACTAAAATTGAAGGTCTTCAAATTCCATATTTATTAAATTATAAATAGATATTCATTGTACCAATCTAATTTATATTGTTTTAAGTTTTATAATTAGAATAAAAAAATAAGTTGCTTGTTATCACTTGTCTTTTTTTCTCATCTTTCTTGACATGTTGATAAAGTTATGTAATACATGAAAATTTATATATTCATCTTTAATCCATTATATAAGTGAAACTAATCATTTATTGGCTTGTGTTTACATACATTATATAAAAGATGTAGAAGTGTCACATGCTTAACTATAACAAGTTATGTCAAGATGGAAGCTTAAAAAAAATATTTAAAATATTTGAAAACATCATCAAATTGATAATTGATTAGGATATTTCATATATAACTAAACATAAATTATATAACATGCATTGATATTAATATGTACCGTAATTGTATATTGTAATTTTAAAGCAATTTGACGATGAATAAATAATCTCTTTATATATACAATTTAAGCCTCCATAACTCGCATTGATGAAATCATAATATATACAAATTTAAACAAGTTTTTCTATATAAACATGAAAAAAAAATATCGAATATGATATTATAACTAAATGTGTAGATCTTATCCACTTAAGACATACTTTATAGTTATGTCACATTGTTTCTTACATAGCTAGTGGACAATCAAACACTAGTCATAGAGCACAACTATATGTATTAAAATAAATAACTTTTAGCTATTAATATTGATAAGAAAACATACAATATTGTTTAAAACACAACATGAGTGAGGATATAATATTTTATATGTCTCTTCTTTCCACAAATCTTGGACTATCTTGTTGTGGCTATAGCCTGATAGAATGCACGACCCCATAGTGTTTTTTTTACAAGGATAGCCTTGTAAAATACACTATGGCATTGTGTATTCTATTGGCTTCACAAATGTTGTCAGATTATCCAAGCTATTTTATATTGCCCATAATTTAGGAGCAACTAAATAATCTCTACTTAAGAAACCCTTACCAATAACCATTAAATGATAAACTAAACTGCATTATCTTTGATTGCAGAATAATTTGAATGTGAGGATACAATACACAACTGAGAAAATTACCATTACCATAATTATGTCCTCCTCATCCTCATTACAAACACATATCTATATGAAGATGAGCACTAAGGATAACCAAATATTTTCTTAAATTTAATTACACCAAACATCTAAGTTATTGTTATTATTTTTTAGTAAATCCCTTTTCTTAGCTAGGGACAGACAAATTCTTAACATGTGTTACTTCAAGTATCCATAAAAATCATTATGAAACAAACTTATGCCAATGAAAATAAAACCATGTCATTTTTTAGAACACAACTTAGTTGTCACTTTCAATTACATTTATATGTTAATATTGGTTGACTTGTAGACACATAAAAATATTCTCACTTAATTAAATAAATATTTATCTTTATTAATTATTTTACCATAGTTCTTGTAAGGAAACTCAGGTGCGGAAACAGCTTCCTACGCTAATCTCTATAGGAAAGTATTGTGCAAATTCTTTTAAACCCTTACAATTTCAGATTCATTAACTACTTTAACAAAGATATTGCAACCACA
>MU226117.1:680598-692244 GCA_018584345.1 Thuja plicata
TATATATATATATATATATCTGAACTTATATATATACATAAGTTCATATATATATAAGTGTATATATATATGAGCATATATATATAAATGTATATATATATATATTTATTTATTTATATGCCTTGTATACACTTTATTTTAATATATGTCATTTCTAGCATCTGATTATCAAATAAAAGAAATTCCAGCATATAATGTTCATAATGATATTATGACATAATAATTTACAGTAGCCTTATCACCTATTCATCTTACTAAACAACTATATAGGATATGAGTCTTCAATATATACTATTAATACCTATGGAATTATACCTTTAAAAGAGCTTAATTAAAAGTATTACAAGTCTCATAGCTTCTATGTGCTACCTAAAACCATGTATTTATTGTCTATGATGATTCATTCCCCTTGTTTGATGATCAATATTTCGTCATTCGTTCCCTCCTCATACCCATTTCCAGCTTTGGCGCTTGGAGTTCGGCTCAACCATCCCTTTTTAATAAATATTGGAGGGTTGTTCTGCAATTGCTCCATATCGAGCTGCTCAACTGATGGTGGTACACTAAAGCCCTTTGCTTCAAAGTACTAACGAAGCCATTTGGGCTCTATTTCACTCTTGACATGTTTCCATGCTTCTAGAAAGTGGAGATTTCTTTTTACTTCTTGCCAGTTATTATCAAAGGTTTCCAAATCCTTAAACACCAAGCATGGTCTACGACTTACCCGACCATCATGTTCCAAACTCCCAATGGTTGTTGTCATATACTCTTCGAGATATGGAACCATTTGTCTAAAATTAATACTGCTTACTACTGCTTCCAAACCCCCCAAGATTTTACCTATACAAATATTCCTACTCAATTCTATGGTTTCCTCCTTCGTATATCCAACTCTTAGCAAACATGAGATAAAAACCCCTACAATGTATCCATTAGTATGCATTGTAACACTATAGTCATAATTTGCATCACCTATCACCCCTTCCATAGCCCTTCGTGCCAAGTCATCCATGGCTTTAAGGATTTTGTTCCACCGCTCTGGAGTAATTTTACCTAGAAAGGCTATATCTCAGGTCTGTTTGATATGAAATGTTGACACATTGCTATACATCTTTGTAAAACACCAACGATTAGTCTATATCTTTTAAGAGAATTTCACAAAAGTAACACAATAATATACTTCTTACCTACGATATCCTGATTATGTTGGTACAAATGAAGGCTTCCCTATTCCCTTTATAGACTTAGTGTGATTTCAAGAGAAATTATGCTCAATTTAATTCTCGATAACTCAATAGTTCCATTCCTTTTATTTATTGCACAATAAATACTATTTATCTGTCATAATAATTACGGTCTCATGATGATCAAATATGTGAGAGTAATTTAGTCAGTAATTTGCATGTGAAAGTTAATCTTTGAGATCGATTTTGAAATATTGTTCATGTTAGTCTCAAGTCAGTTGGCTTGTGATCACTTGAATTTATGATAAGCATGTAACATTTATTTTATAAGCTTATAATGAAATGTTGTTTCCTTTAGTACTTTCTAGTTAAAAGTATTAGCCAAAATTATTCTTTGAAATAAAAGGAATTAAGGATTGATCATTTTAGAAGGTAATTGCACCTTGAATGCAGAGAGTATAGTCGTGAGTGACTAACTCGACTGATAGTGGTGAATTTTCTTTGAAGTGGGCTTAGAGTCAATTATTTATCAAATTTATAAAAGAGGGAAAATCTATCCACTAACACTTTTTATACATAAATAAGGTACGTGAAACTTGTTGTTGTTGAGATCATCTTGAGTTTCATCTATACTTGCACTCATATAAAAAAGTTATGGCAGTACTTAATTCAATTATGGTCATCCCTGGAATTACGACACAATTTGTGAAGTCTATTTTATGTGATAAATCAGAAGATTCAGACGAGTTCAAAGTACAATGTATAAAGAGTGCATGCAATGATTGTGGATATTTGCATAAATTTCTATTGCAAATTGAGAATATTAATGTTTCAATGCCATGGAATAGATTTGAATATGAGACATACCGAACTAAGACCAAAGATGAATCCAAAAAAAATGTATTAAAAGAGAGTGAATTGCCCTACCTTGAGTTTATAACCAGATTTTGTACTATAATTTATCCACATATCCAGCATTGTCATGGTGCGTGATGGCAAGCTAAACAGTTTTATGATTCCAAAGATTGTTTTTCACTTAGTTGTATTATTTCAATTGTAGATTTCTCTAAGAACCATATATTTTCCCCTCAATCAGAGCTTCAAGCTCAATATTATCATTCTGAGGAAGTTGCAATGTTTGTGCAAGTGACCTATAGACACACACAAATTGATTTGGATGAGGTAGAAATTACCAATCCAAATGAACGTGTTATCATCAAGGAGGTTCATTTCTATATCAACGATGATAAGGTTCATGATAGGAGCTATGTGGCTCATTTTTTTGCAATGTATTTTGAATATATTGTAAATCATAGGATAAAGGTTTCACAACACTAGATTTGGTCTGATGGTTGTGTAGGTAAGTGTATGTACTTCAATTCATTTTCATTCTCATTTAGCTACTTGTTAAATTATTAAATGATTACATGTATGTATGCATGTACAACTTAATCTTACAGGACAATCTAAATTTGCGAAAGCCTTTAATTGGCTAGCTATGCAACATGCTAGATGCAATGTTAAGTTTTTGTGGAACTTCTTTGAAAGTGGACATGGAAAAGGAGAGCACAATGGAGCAGGAGCATTTGTGAAGCGTGCACTTTGCCAACATGAACTTGCAGGTACAAATGGTATTCAATAGTTAAATATATATATCTAGATATTTCAAATAATATAATTTTAGCTTAGATCCATTTGTTTTAAACTGATAGTTTAGAAATGTACAGGTAACATTGATCGCTCATTATAAAGGCTCAGAAACTAGGCATAATCCTTTAACTTAGGGATTGGACATCCAACTAAGCACTTCATCCTCTTTATAAGAAACTCATTTAAAATGTCAAACCCAGGGATGTGTTACTTGAAATGGGCCAGAAAAATATATGCACCATGAAATTTCTCAACCAATCATTCTATAATTGATGCAGAAAACAAATGTTGGAAAGAAACTATTCTATGGCTGCAGGAAATAAATGCTTTCAAAGGGAACTATACTATTGCTGCATGAAATGAATACTCAAAGGAAATCTAAACTATTATTGTGAAGGTAAATACTTGAAAGTAAATGATGGAAGTGAATGCTCCTAGTAGGATGGAAGAGTGCACAAAATAGCTACAATGCCTTAGTTACTCTATCGCTCAACTGCAGGAAGTGGTAGTTGTCCTGTGGCTTTGGCTGCAGGAGCTATTCAGCATAGGAATTGAAATGACAAAAATGCAGGAAAGTGAACTAAACTAAAATGAATCTAACTATGGATTCCTCACCAAGTGGGCCCCCTTGGGTGAGTACCTAGAACACTCAATTACACATAACTAATCTCAAAATTTCATTTGCTCATTAAAATGAATAACAGAGTACAGAGATTCTCATCAATAGTAAAATAACATAATTGAACTATATTGCAACTATTATAATACTACTGCCCTCCTTCTCATGCATGAGTGGGGCTTTATTTATAGGAAAATAATCTAACTACTAAGCTCAACATGCCCTAAGAAAAGGAAGAGCTTTTATTACAAACAACTAACAAGAAGGAAAGCTAGAAAGTAGGAAATGGAATCGGTCCAAAAAAGAGGAAAGAACTGCTTAGACAGCAGATCTAACTTCCCACTCTCTCCTAGATTTCATCAGGGAAATTATTGGATTTTCCAATTCTTCACTCAACCATCTCCACCTGGATTAACCAAAAACCTTCCACCACTTCTACACTGATGTTTCATCCATGTGCGTCGGTTGTAGGATCGAGTCAAGTGTCCAGCACATAGATGTGCTCACCTGAAGAAGATGGCAGTTGCTACTTCGATGTGCTACATTAAAATTGTTAGGATAAAAGCATTCATGGAAAATAATCATTCAAAGTACATATGCATCATCTATTGCTCAAACAGTTAATTCATTCATAAAACATTATCATAATTCCACAGCAATAAACATAGCATATTCATCTAGATAAAGCATATTAAGTAGCATATGTCCATGGCATAGGTTCAGTGGTTGACTACCACATATTAATAGTTTTAAAGCATAAATTCTTGGAGTTATAAAAGAAAACATACGAAAAGACCTATAAAAATTTCTTCTAGGGTATCTAGATTATGCCATTAAAATGGCCTATCATTTTGCCCCTACGAAAACTAGTGTCAGTCCTTAGGCACTGAGATGTTTCAGATCTTTGCAAGAACCTAGAGGTCTCCTTCATGTGTCTCTCCAATCATGGAGGTGCCTACTCGCCAGTAGAATCCATTTGTTTGCTCCACCTTCACTTGTCTGCTTAGTTCCTGTTGCTCATCTATTTCATCATCCACACAGCTGTACAGTTGCCATAAAAGAAGAGGAGGCTGGAAGGTGAGTGGAAACCATCTTTCAGGCTATCATTGTTGTCTCAGGTGTATGTACCATTTAACATGTTGTATTGTATCTCGCAAGTTGATCAGACTATGTGGTTCTGCCTTCTTAAGTGCCATAGTGAGTCTCCCATCTTTGCCTTAATCCTTCAGCTGCTCTATCCCCATTTGATAATGACAATCTTTCAAATACTGATAAAAATTCCTTGCGGCTTTCCAGAATCTATTTTCTAGGTGCAGAATCATGAAACCCATAAACAATTTGCATCTAATCACATTAAATCTGTCATGGTGACCAGCTTTCAGGATGAAGGGGCAACAAAATGGAGTGTTCAAGGATTTTGTATTTATGCAATTGCTCGCCATAATTTATTTCATTATGGATCCAGGAAAGGAGGGCAGACAAATGAATATCACCAATAAAAAGCAGGGAAATCCAATAAGTATTAAAAGGAACAACATAATTGTGCATGTATAACTCACATAACAAATTATGGACACAATCAGGTGATGTGTTGTATGCAGCCATAAATTCCTGTGGGGTTCCTATGAGTTACGATCCCGAAGGACTCTCATTAATTTAAATAGTAGAAATTTCTCCTTAAGGCATATGGTATAAACCCATGGTGGTGGTCTGCATTCTATTAAATTTGTAATTATATATATAATGTTATTCATCTTATTATGTAGGAATTCAGTTTATTGTTGTTTTCTTTCGAGCTCCCTTCTTAATTTTGTCTTTTCCAATTCCCACATCGACTTTTGATATTGCATTGCATTAAAATAGTCAATCGAGAGAGCATGAATAGTTACCTCCTCTAGTTTCTGATGTGGGACTGGCCTGGCTGCTTGTGGGCCTTCCTCTTTCTTTGTACAAACTGGTAGATTATCTGGAACAAGGGGCTTTTCCCCGTGATTGTCTTCCTATAGAGAAGAAGATTCTCTTCCGGCTCCTTTAGGCTCTCCTACTTCTGGTATTACACACTCTACCTCTTTAACCACTTCAGCAGCTATAGGATCCTTTTCCATCATACCCTAGCATTCTACAATCAAACTGCCTATTTGTGGTTGTTCTTGTAAGGGATCCTCAGAGGAGACATGAGAAGAGTCAACCGTAACAGGGGAATCCTTGTTGTTTGATTGTGTAGTTTTCAAACGAACACTTTTGCACAATGGAGTATCAGTAGAGGCTGCAGGTTTCTTCTATGAAAGTTTTCTTTTCTTGGTAGGTGTGGCTGCAGGAGAAATAGTAGAAATAGGAACATCTCGACTCATATATTATGCCATCTTGGCCTTGCCCTTACCCTTTTTATCTTTTTGCCAATAAACTGTGGGAACCTCAGTTTCTCCACTCCCTGAGGTAGGGTTTGGATGGCCAGATGGCACATTCTCCACATTAGTTCCCAAAGGAGAAGGATTCATCAAAGGTTCATCTTGCTCAACAAATTCTTCCTCCTCGTCAGGGTTATTTCCCTGTTCTTCTTGAATTTTGGGTTGTGACCCTTCTCCATGCAATTGAACATGAGGCACTACAATAAATTTGTCCTAGGACATGGGAGAGACATCCCTCATTTGGTCACTGTGTTCTGTCGCCCCTTTTGTACCTCTTCAATACTTAAATTCAAAAGGGCGTAAAGAAAATTGGGAATATTTACTAAATGGTCATGTCGTAAATGGCTCAATAATTTAAAGTGTACTGCATGCAAGAAGGCAAAATGGCCCTCATAGGTAATGTACCTAATAACATGAACTACCAACTGATGATATTCTCCTGGAAGAGATGTCTGCTTAACACCCTGTTTGTTGTAATCTATGGGGGCATCTACTGACAAAGAAAATTTTGCTCTGGCTGCGCGTGCATCGCGCCCATGCAGAAATGCTTATCCTGTAGAAGGAATTCTAGAGACTTCAGAAATTCATGCTTTAGAGACTTCAATTCACAACCTTTTAACATATGCAACTCCATTGTTGTACGTTCTCAAGGATTCCACTATCGTGGCTTCATCATACCCATTTAACCTAACAGAATAGGTAAGCCACCCTACTCTATTAAAAACTTGAACACTGACCTGGTCCTGTAACAAAGTGAAGTGGTTTGTTGGTTCATTCTGTATAGGAGAACCACCCATTCTGTTGTTTGAAATTTCTAAAAATGTCTGAAAAACTCAAAAAAAACCCTCTTACTCCACTGCTACTATCTATTCTTTTTGCTGAAATGCCTCTGTTGTGCCCAGAATTAGAATAAAACTTTCTAGGCTTTCGGGTAGACAAGACACAAAAGAAATTTTTTGAAATAGTGTTGTGAATCTAAGCTGAAATTTTGAGTTAAAAAGATAGGGCTGGTTTTGAAAGGTTACACGCAGGGGTTGTCAAATCATCATTTTTGATATGACAGCTTAGTACAATTCTGGTAGAAAAAATAGTAATGACAAAGGATGGAAATTATGACAGCATATTTGGAATTGACAGAATATTTGAGTTGATGGGATATTTCATTTATTACACACAAAACCTATTTACTGCCCCCTACAAAAAAGGTGACAAGTGTCCACACTTGCATGGTAAAGTACGGCAAAAACATGGATGAATCGCTATATTAATTACAATGTGTCATAATCATATTAAATGAAGCAAAAAATCTTTTTGAGACAATAAAGTAATACGTAACCTGGAATATTATACCATTAAATGCCCAAATCTGGAAATATTTGATGATGTAAGCAGAGCAAAAATTCAAGCTGGCGCAATAATGAGGTGACGTGAATGCGTTGATGACAGAAAAAGGTGATGAAAAAGCAGATGGGATGACGTTTTTATTATGAAAAAGTGATTTTTGTGGGAAAAAAAAATTTTATTATGACTGCATGTGGAAAATATTCAAAGAGATGACCAGAGCAAATAATTAGTCTGGTTGGCTGCAGGAATGCCCTCAGTAGGAAGAGGTCTTTTAGCTATAGGAAAGTCTTCACCTAGAGGAGGTTCTTTGGCTGTAGGAGGTCCTTTGGCTATAGGATAGACTTTAGTAGGAGGTAGAGGTTCATCATCTATAGGAGGTTCATCATCTATAGGAGGTTCAGCTGTGGTAGGATAAATCTCAAACTGCCACAGGAAATTGGCCTTTGTCTGTGGTTTATGGTACAGGCGAAGCCTATAACCATTCACCAGTAACTTGAAACATACAAGGTCGATGGTGGATAGATGAACTGCTCTGTTAGCATAAACATTAATAATCTCATAAGGGCCAAGCCAACGTGTTGTAATCTTACCTTGGGTTTCTTAGAATTTGGATTCATACAAAAGAGCCCAGTCACCGGGAGCAAACTATTTGGAAAGGATATGAGAATCATGCTACTTTTTCCATTGTGTCTAAACCAATTCTGTGTGCTATAGGGTGGCTTTCCTTATCTCATCCAGCTAGTTAAGCTACGGGATCCTGTCACATTATGCCTCAGTAATATCAGTGTTGAGCTGCAATGTCCTGTGTAAAGTCTTATGTTCGAACTCAATCAGC
This sequence comes from Thuja plicata, assembly GCA_018584345.1. Lineage (NCBI taxonomy): Eukaryota > Viridiplantae > Streptophyta > Pinopsida > Cupressales > Cupressaceae > Thuja > Thuja plicata. The sequence continues at coordinate 688,639 of MU226117.1, forward strand.
ATCACAACTATTTTTCCATATACCAACTCAAAAGGGGTAAACTATGTTGTGGTTTTCCAAGTAGTTTGATAGGCCCATACTACTTCTTGGAGGTGACTTCTCCAATCTTTCTTGTGCAGCTGAACTATCTTTGTGAGGATAGCTTCTATCTCCTTATTAGTGATTTTTGTCTAACCATTCGCTTGTGGGTGATAGGGGTTTGATTTTTGGTGGCAAATATTATACTCGTTCATCAGAGCAGTAATCAAAATAGAGGTAAATTGAGCTCCTTGATTAGTGACTAACTCTTAGGGTACACCATAGCACGTGAATATCTCCTCAAACAAAAATTGTGCACCTCTGTTATTCCTGGCATGCATCGTGGCTCTAACCTCCACCCACTTGGTTACATAATTAGTACATACAAGTATGTACAAATTATCATCAAATACAGGACTGATGGGACCAACAAAATTGATTCCTCATTTATCAAATGGAGTCACTACAACATAAGGAAAGAGTGGCATTTCATTAGATTTAGTAGGCCACCCCATCCTCTGACATTGATCACACTTCCTAGTGTAATTGGTTGAATTCTTGTAGAGGGATGGATAGTAGTAACCAGTGTTAAGTACCTCCATGGTTGTCCTTTTGGAAAAAAAATGTCCTCTATAGGGATCATCATGACAAGCCTAGAGGATGTCATAAGTTTTTTTCTCTCGAATACATCTTCTCAATACTTGGTCAGGGCCAGTATAGAACAAATAATCAACAATCCATGAAAAGTTGAAAGCTTTCTCTATTAGTAACCACTTTTCCTTTGGAGAGAAGTGTGGAGGTATCTTTTGGGAAACCAGATAGTTAGCAATATCAGCATACCAAGGTTCTTTTATTGCAATGGAGAACATATGGTCGTCAGGGAAACTGTCATCAATTGCCATAGGTTCATCTGCATTCTGTAGGTGTGAGAGAAAATTGGCCACCATGTTTGATCTGTCTGGCTTATCTATGATGGTAATATCAAACTCCTATAGTAGCTATAGTCATCTAGCTAACCTCCATGTTATTGTAGGTTTGTTAGCTAAGTACTTAATAGCTGCATGGTACGTATGCACAAAGATTTGATAACCAGTGACATAGTGGAAAAATTTGTTCAGAGTGCAGATAACAGCTAATAGCTCCTTTTTGGTAATTGTATAATTCAACTCAGCTCCTTGCAAATTTTTGCTAATGAAATAAATAGCGTGTTCTAGAATACCTTCCTTTTACCCAAGAATTGCTCTAACAGAATTATCACAGGCATCTATATGTATGTGGAATGGGAGTGTTCAATTTGGACCTCGCAAAATAAGTGCCCAAGTCAGTACAAACTTCAGTTCTAGGAAAGCTTCATCACAATCTGATGTCCAGATAAAGTTAGCATCTTTAGTTAGCAGTGAATACATAGTGCTAGCCATCTTGTTAAAGTCCTTTATGAATCTTCTGTAATACCCAGTGTGACCAAGAAAGCTTCTGACATATTTTTGTTTGGCTCGGGTAGGCAAATTCACAATGACTTCAATTTTGGCTAGGTCTACCTAAATGCCAAGAGCAGATATATAGTAACCAAGCACTACTCCTTCCTGCATTATCATAAAACACTTCTCATTGTTCAAAGACATGTGTTCTTTTCACTTGGTGAGGAATTTTTCCAAATTTTCCAACGCTTCCTCATAAGTTTCACCATAATTTGTAAAGTCGTCCATGTAGATCTCCATACACTCATGGGAAATGTCAGCAAAAACGTTGATAACCGCCCACCGAAAAGTAGAAGGATAATTGTAGAGGCCAAAAGGTAAAATAGAATAAGAAAAATTCCCCTGTGGGCAGGTGAATGTGATATTTTCTTGATCCTCGGGAAGAATCTAGATTTGATTGTATCCACTATACCCATCCAAGAAAAAAAGTATTTCTTTCCTACTAGAGAGTCTAGAACTTGGTCAATGAATGGAAGAGGGAAATGGTCCTTTTTAGTGGCATTGTTAAGCTCTTTATAATCCACACACACTCTCCACTTGCCACCTTTCTTAGGAACTATGACTAGTGGGGAAACCCACTGGTTGTTTGATATAGGGTATATGAAGCCGGATTTAAGGAGTTTTTGGAGTTCGGCTTTGACTATCTCACGGAGGGTAGGGTTGACACGTCTTTGAAATTGTCTTATTGGGGGTTTATCCTCCTTTAGGAAAATCCTATGAGTGCATAAATTTGGGTCCAGACCTTTCATATCAACGTAATCCTAGGCAAAAGCGATAGCATGGTTCTTCAGTAACTTGGTCAATGATGTTTGCTGCTGAGAAGTAAGTTCGCTATTAATGTTCAGGCAACATTCAGAGGAAACTTCTAGTTGCTTAGTGAGATTAAACATAGATGCATCGGTTAATAAGGGCAATTGGATCTCATAGGGAAGCATTTGGTGATAGAGCTAGTTGGATATAGGGGAAGATATTTGGTAATCAGAGTAAAATGGTTGCAAGGAGTAGTTTTGGAAGGAACTATCCAAAGGGTCTAAGTTTGATCCATACTAGTAATGCATGATGTTGGTGATTACTTTATCTTCCTCCTGAAGATACAGGAAGGGATCCCTTGTTAACATCATTAATTGGGAGACTAAATTAATAACTTCAGCTTCCTCTCCTACATCTGGCCATATGGGAGAGGCTAATTTCATCTAAGGTTGAGCAGGAGGATACAAGGCCAAAGTTTTGGTGTGTTGGCCATCAAAAATAGTCATATCTCATCACTGACAACCAATATAGGCATTAGCAATAGCCATCCAAGGACACCCTAGAATAATTGGATAGCATCCTAGGATAGCTTTTGGCGAGAGGATCATGAAATTTGCAGGGTAGGACCAAGACTCAAGGTCAACCACAATGTCATTCGCCACTCCATCAGGATTTACAGTCGAACTGTCTGTGAGCTGCAAGACAGTAGGTGTATTGTGGATTTTGGTGATACCAAGGCATTGTATAATGTCCTTGGTCATGATATTAATGGCGGCTCCAAGATTAATCAAGGCATTTTTTATAGCAGTCCCATTAATAATGACCTCGACAAGAGGGCTGCCAGGGTTGGAATATTTTGGGATGATAAGCTTCCCTAACATGATGTCCGCCAGCTTTCCTAGGACATGGACAGTCTCGATATCCTTCTTCTTGCGACTAGGATTTTTAAAGCAAGCTTCCTTGATGGCTTTTCCATATGTGGGAACATCTTTGATGTTGGAATTATATTGGAATGATGTACTGAGAAGGGAGGGGTGAATTAGTACCTCTAAAACTTTTCTTGGTTAGCCCATTAACCCTTAATCATCAGTTTGTAAATTATCTTATCTAACTATTCATCTTTCTTTATGCATATGCAATCATATCATAAGTTCTTTTAGTATGTAACCATAACAAAAACATTCATGAAAATAGATAACACATAACACAAGATATGATATCGCAGAAAACTCATGTTAGGAAGTAAAAACTGCGGTGGGGATTGTTACCCACAAGACTTCACTATCTGTAGATAAGAAGGGGTCGGTTAAGGCTTACAATTGGTCACTTCTGATGACCTACCCTGTTAGGAGTATTACAG
>MU226117.1:694648-708367 GCA_018584345.1 Thuja plicata
CATGATATGTGCAACATACTGAGTGTATTAGTATGTACACCTGTGTATACTTCTTCCTTAGTCATTTGAATGACTCCCCCTATGTATATGTCGGTAAGTGTAAGTAAGTATATATACATATCCTTATATATTTTTATTTTCCCTTTTTCCTTCTGATATATATATTGTACATAACTATATACATTTCCTTTCCTCATTTTTTTATCCTAAAGGCAAAGGTACTTACAGCTTTTCAAAAAGGTGGGAATGTGCAGACTTGATATCCTCCATCATCTTTTCCCATTTCTCCTTCAACATATCTAGAGCCATGTGCTCTAGTGAAATCCTTACATGTATGTCATAGATGTTGTCTACTACAGACATCTCAGGGGTTGCTATCAGATTTCGAGCATCAGAAATATGTTGCTGCAGAATAGTTAGATTGGGTAGAATATGTGCCTGAAGTTCAGTAATCTCACCTCTGAATTGTGTTTCAGCATCCCATATTTCTTGCCTTATCCTATTCGCCTCTATGACCATGCCATGATGTGCCTTTAAGCTCTCAGCATGAGAGGTTAGGCTTTGTGCACTTTTTGTGACATTTGAATCTATTTCTGCTAGTTTGTCACTATTTTCTTTTTCAAATTTCTCTAGTGTGCACATTTTTTAAACTAAGGTGATTGCTTCAGCAATCATTGGCTCTAATTCATCAGTGAGTTTTGAGAGCTTTACCTTGTTCAATGCCACTTCTTGGCTAATTTTATCAATTAACTTGAATTGATATTTCTTTTCTGCTTGCTCTTCCATTGCTTGTTCTGCATCTATACCTTGCTCTGTGATGGCGTTGGTAAGAACAATTTGTTCCTTTACTGAAGCATTTTCTTCAAGTTTCACTTCAGGAACAAGTTGTTGGAGTATCTCTTTTACTTTTTCAAGTGCCATGTTTTCCCTATGTTCTTGTATCATTTTCTTTTCTATGGTTTTTCTCTGACATAGCACTCCAAACTCTTGAAGTTTGTCACTATCCAAAGTGGTAATGTCCTAGTTTGGAACTTCAATGACTTCATCTAGTGTCACGGCCAATATATCCTTCTTTACTATTTTCTTCTTCTTCTTCTTTGGCTAGGTGGCAGATTTATGTACCACCATCTGTAATGCGTGAGATTGGGTTGACTTTGTGGGTGAGTATCGGGAAGATGAGGCATCCTTGTTTATCTGTTCTGAGTCCAACTATCAGTTTGGTGAAGACATCTCCTCATGTGCCTTGGGTGTATCAACAGATATGTTTTCTTTGAGTTTTGTCTCTTCATCTTGCTTGAATCCTTTACTTTTCTCTTTTTCCTCAACCTCTTTCAATGTATCATCAATTTTGTCATCTGCCTCTTTGTTTTGATCTTTTGATACATCTTGTTGATCATCGGTTTCATCCTTCATTTCTGTATCGATATCCTTGGGAGTGTTGGATGCACCTTTGTTTTCATCAGTACCCATATCCTTTGGTATATCATCATCTTTCTTCGATGATTTATCTTGACTTGACTGTATATCAATAGCATCTATTAATATATTCATGTTTGTCGGTGTATTGACTATTGCAGTGTCAATAGCTATGTCTTGTTTGTCGGTATTACCCTTTGCAGCATTGATGTCTTCATCTTTTTGAACCTCTGCTGCAGGGTCTTTTCCTGTAATGGTATTGACAATGTTGTCTAACCATGAATCATCATTTATATCAACATCTAAGTTACCTTTTATTGACAATTCTTCTTTGGTAACTTCTTCATCCTCCAAATATATGTGGATGGGGCTTGCCGGTACTTGATCATCTTTACCATCTTTTGACCAGTCCTCATCTATAACATCAGTTTTTTTTTGGCCTGTGATTTGTACCTCTTCACTATCTAACTGAACTGTTGAGTTACCCTTTTTTTTTATAGGTTCCTTTTTAGGACTGCTTTCCTCATCAGGATTGAGTATCTCACTCCATATTTTGTGAGTGTTCTGTTCTAGCTCTATAAGTTTCTCTTTAAGAAATTTATAAGCTCTCAACTTGGGTGAGAAGCTTTTTGCATATTTATCCATGAATTCATTAATTTCTTCTTTTGTTGATTCAGGAGGTAAAAGAGAGACCAGTAGTCTTTCTCTTACCCTCTTCTCCTCATGGAGTGCAAAAGTGAATCTAGAAGATATTTTATTTAATAGTTCTTGTGACACATCACGTGTAGTGAATTCCAGTGGGACATAATAATGTTTGTACATTTTAGAAATTAGTGCATCTTCTATCTTATTATGTTCTTCAATGTCCCATCTTAACCATTTTCTTATCTTAGGATGACCAATAGATGCAGCTTCATCAATATACTTACATATTTCATGAATGTCCTTAGTGGGTGATGAAACCTTTGTTATTTCCTTTGCTTGTTTCATAGTGTCTGGTTCATCCATAGCTGAATCCTCTAAGTCCTCATCAGTTTGAACATATTTCCTCCTTTTGGCAGGTGCCCTAGCTGGTTGTTTTGCCTTTTGAGTGTCAAGTTTTCTCTTATACACCTTCCCTTTCACCATGGGAGAAGGAGTTGCATCTTTTGTTGTTTGACTTCTTGTTCTAGACTTCTTAGGTGGAGGATGAGGTGGTGAATTAGACTTCTCTTCCTCTGATTATTTTGTCTCTGCTATATCACCAATGAGAAGCTGGTCCTCGGTGAGTTCCTCCTTACCTTCTTCTTCTTCTTCTCCTTTAGAAGATATTTTTAGATTCTTTACCATTCTCTATGACTGTTTTACAGCCCTTTTGACAACAAGATTTGTCTTAATCTTTTGTTTGGCCTCTTCATAGGTACCAATTCTCAGTTGTTTGTTGTCAATAGGTTCATTTAATAGTGCCTTGATGCACTATTGGCTACTCCTATTTTGATTTCATAATCCAATTTTGAAAGCCATGATTTTCTTGGAACTACTGCTTGTATGTATGTGAAATCTATATCTACCATGAAACATACTTCTTCACGGTGTTCCTCTATCAGTTTCTCAGGAATCCTAGTTCTTGCTTAATGCATTTCCTTTATTTATTTGAAATACTCATGCATAACATTGTCAAAATCTATCCCTAGTGATTCTATAAATTCACCTATCTGAATGGTAATGGGTCTGCTTGTGTCCCATGTAACTTTTCCAATGGAAGGAAAGTATTCTTCAAAATAAAATAATATGCACATTATGAGGGAACCAAACTTACAAGTGTTTGTCCATGAAGACCTTATTGTGCACATGTTCTCCTCAAATTGTTGTAATAGGATCTCTACCAAATCCATCTTCTTCCCCTGTTTGATAATCTTGTACGCTGTGCTCATAGTAGTACTAGATATGTTGTTCATTCTGCTTGATTGGAAGATCTTGTATCCAACAACACATGCTCCAAACTTCAGCTCTGTGTCAGTAATGGTGTTCACCTTTAGTGCTCTCTTATCTCATTTTGCACCAGTTAGTCTTTCAACTTCTGCTAGAGATGGATGTTTGTGAGCCTGTGGCTTATCGGTTGTGGGATAACCAGTAACCACATGTATAAAATCCTTTGTTATAGCTTTTAGCTTGTTTGGCCATAAAGCCTTGTCGTGAACTCTACTAAGAACAATTTTAATCCATTCTATTTTGAAAACCTTGGGAAAATGTAGTGCATTTGTGAGTCCCTTTACTTCCAAGTGTTTGTGCTCTTCTTTGAGCTTTCCAATATCATAACATAGTGCCCTATAGGCATTATCAAGGTCTAGATCTCCTATCTCCAAGATCTTGCAGTGAATGTAGGACCTTACGTCCTCTACCAGTAAAACCCTAGGTGGGATTCGGGAGAATGCTTAGGAATCGTCAGGTTGTGAAGCTATTTCAGGGTGAAGCTTGTATTTAGGTTCAGCACATGCACCTCTGCTGACAATCTTGAAGGGTTTTTTCTTATCTTCCTTAATTTTCTCAACACTAGAAGTCGATGCCATTGCATTGCAGAAATTTAGGGCTTTTCAAAAATAAAGGCAGTGCGGTCGATGAGTATGATAACTTGCGGATTCTCTATGCTTGTCTGTGAATATGAATGCTTTGTGTCACAATGATTTATGTTGGGTTTCTCTCCAAATTTCTCTCAAATCACTCTAGTATGCTCTACTCTGCTCGAAAAGCGTGGGTGCGAAAATGATTTTACCCATCAGGATTTTATACCTTTTTGTGCCCTAAGTTGTCGTTAATGTTTACCAACTCATCAGTTTATGAAGATTGATTTCATCAGTAAAGACATTCATAACATCTCTGGTGTTTTTTCCAAGCATCAAGGTAGCTAGTGGTTTTGGAGACTTCACCGATGCTCATCGGTGAGGTTGTGATGACAGCTTTTGTGATTCAATATTCACCGATATCCATCGGTTTACACTTAGCTTGTGTAATGACCAATACATTCTGGTAAGTAATGCTAACTTTCCTGTGTGTGTTCACCGATGCAGATTGTGCCCAATAACTGATGGTTGCTTTTCAATAGTTTATCAAGTAACAATATATTGCATCTTTATTCATGCTAGTATTACAATATGAACTATATATGATGGAACCGATGCATAGAAAAACTTGTCATAATGTAGTTCCATACTTACTTGTGCAATCTAGTTAGATGTAGTGATGTCACCGGATCCAGTGGATGGGGTGTCACCATTTGCATTACTTGTTCCAGCACCTTCAGTGTTTGTGGCTTTTACCCAAATCTTGTTTCTCATTCTTTTGATGCCATCAATGGTATTTCCATTGGGATGTGTACTTGTGTCTGTCAGTCAGTTTTTGCAATCTTTTATCACATGTCCAACCTTATGACAGTGTAAGCATGCCATACCTGGATTGGTCCAACCTCTTGACCTTTTGGTCCATTTTCTCATACAGTTGGCAGCAATATGACCATACCTTCCACATGTTGTACAGTTTACCCATGTGTTATAGTCTCAAACATATGAGTTACCTACTCTTGCTGGTTTGTAGCTTTTATCAGTTTCCTTTGGTGTCCATGCCTTGTTGTTCTTTTTCCAGCATTCCTTATGTGTATGCCCATTCATCTTGCATGTAGGACAGTACTTGTCCATATAGGTTTTTCTCTTTGTATCTGCACTCATATGCCTTGTGTCCTTTCTTTTTGCATTTATAACAATTACCAATAAAAGTAGATTGTGCTTGAGAAATACCTTTCATTTTGTTTCTGCAGATATTTGAGGTATGGTCTGGTTTTCCACAGTGATTGCATGATAGCTTCTTGGATCTTGGGGTTGTGAAAGCATTCCTCTGATCTGGTTGATTAGAGGATTCACCATTCTCATTGTACCCTAATTCTATGTAGTTGTTGACTCTTCTTTGTCCATCAAGAAGATCATCCATCCTTCTGTTGCTATCCTCAGCCTTTTTGATCAATTCATTGTGTTGATTCTAGACTTTGATTTCATGCTTCAATTTTTCATTCTCTTCTCTTAGCTCACCAATGATCTATATTCTTTCAATGAGTTCTATATTTAGTCTATTTGCTTCTTGACTCATCAGAATAATCTGGTTAGTAACCTCATGGTGATGCTTAGTGAGTCTTTGAATCTCTGATTCTTTCTCTTGAAGTTTCTCTGTAATTTTTCTCTTACCATCAATGGCTAGTGTTCTTTCATTTTTAGCTTTTCTTGCATCATTTATGACATCAATCATTTTTACCATTTGAGTCTCTTGACCAATTTGCAGCATCTTGATTTGATCTGTCAGATGTAGATTGATCTCTTGTAGACTTTTAATTTCTTCATCTGATGCATTTGAAGGTTTACTCAATGATGATTCTATTGTTTCAAAGTAATCTATTATTTCCAATTCTTTGTAGTCTTTCTCATTCAGTCCGGTTGCCATAATCTTTCTTTCATCAAGAAATTTTCTCAGTTTTATTCTCGCCTCCTTGTACTGCTCATAGTTTATTTGCATCTGTAGTTGCTCATTCTCAATAGTCATGTCCAGTCTGAACTTGTCCATTGCTCTGATCTTTTCTCTCAAGTCTTTAAGCTTTTCAAGAGAGAGACTGAGCTGTGATACCAATTGTTGGAATTATATTGGAATGATGTACTAAGAGGGGAGGGGTGAATCAGTACCTCTAAAACTTTTATTGGTTATCCCATTAACCCATAATCATCCATTTGTAAATTATCTTATCTAACTATTCATCTTTATTTATGCATATGCAATCATATCATAAGTTCTTTTAGTATGTTACCATAACAGAATATTCATGAAAATAGATAACACATGACACAAGATATGATATCGTAGAAAACTCCTATTAGGAAAGAAAAACTATGGTGGGGATTGTTAGCCACAATACTTCACTATCTTTAGATAAGAAGGGGTCGGTTAAGGCTTACAATTGGTCACTTCTGATGACCTACCTTGTTAGGAGTATTACAGTGGAGACCTATTAAGATCTACTTCATTTGAAGCTTTAGCAACACTGTTAAGTGTGCACTCTTTTAAGAGATTTGGAAAGAATGATTAAGTCCACCTTCTACAAAAGGATTTTAGATGTGATGAACTTGTTAGAATGCAACTACATAAGTCTTTGATCTGATGATATATGCAATCTTTAATTGTTGATAACATATCCTATAAAGCTTCTTACATATAAGTAATAATCCTTCCATGATTGAATAATACCTTTATCTGCTCGTCGGTAGCCTCTGTGTGTTCTTGATAACTGATGTATTCTATTTCTAACCTTTGCATGAATTCTGCCTTTTGCTCCTTAGATGCTCTTCGTGGCTATCAACAATAATGAATTCATCACTCATAATTGAGTTTGAACATCTATTTATACTAAATTAGGCTCAATTATTGAATCATGCTTCGCAAGTTAACTCTAGATCCAAGGTTTACAACTTGACCTTGATCTTTAGTTAGATATGTTTTAGATCTGTTAGGATGCATTAAAACATTTACATAAAGCTTGCTTGACCCTCAAGTTGTGATTTAAAACAAATAAAAACTCTATAAATAGAATTACATTGCTTTATCCCTCATGTAAAAATCAGATCCACAATTTGCGGGTTCTCTAACTGACTGTCAGTTCTGACGGTCAGTTTTCTTGGTCGTCTGTGTTCCTTTCTTGAACTTGTCATCAAGTATGCCTTTTCTATTCCTGTTGGGTTAGTTCTTAGAACTGTGTCACCGATGATGCTTGTGGTCGCAGGTGATGCTTGTCGATTCTATACTTAGCATTTTTCATGACCTCTGTGTTCTATCGGATATGCTTGTTGTTCGCCAGTAATGCCTGTAGTCCACCGGTAATGCTTTAGTCTGTTGATGATCTCTGTCAATGTTTTTCACTAAGTGTACTAATGGAAAAATAATGTCATCATCTCCCCCTCTGACATTAGTATTAAAAACATGATATGTGCAACATATTGAGTGTATTAGTATGTACACTTGTGTATACTCCTTCCTTAGTCATTTGAATGACTCCCCATATGTATATGTCGATAAGTGTAAGTAAGTATGTATACATATCCTTATATACTTTTCTTTTCCCCTTTTTTCTTCTGATATATATATTGTACATAACTATATACATTTTCTTTCCTCCTTTTTTTATTCTAAAGGCAAAGGTACTTACAGCTTTTCAAAAAGGTGGGAATGGGAGGACTTGATCTCCTCCATCATCTTTTCCCATTTCTCCTTCAGAATTTCTAGAGCCATGTGCTCCAGTGAAATCCTTACATGTATATCATAGATGTTGTCTACTATAGACATCTCAGGGTTGCTATAAGATTTCTTGCATCAAAAATATGCTGCTGTAAAATAGTAAGATTAGGCAGAATGTGTGCCTGTAGTTCGGTAATCTCACCTCTGAATTGAATTTTAGCATCCCATATTTCTTGCCTTACCCTATTCACCTCTATGACCATGTCATGATGTGCCTTTATACTATTGGCATGTGAGGTTAGGCTTTGTGCACTAGTTGTGCCATTAGAATCTGTTTGTGCTAATTTTTCACTATTTTCTTTTGCAAAATTCTCAAGTGTGCACATCTTTTGAACTAAGGTGATTGCTTCAGCAATCATTAGCTCTAATTCATCAGTGAGTTCAGAGAGCTTTCCTTGTTCAATGCCACTTCTTGGCTGATTTTATCAATTAACTTGTACTGATATTTCTTCTCTGCTTGTTCTTCCATAGCCTGCTCTGCATCTATACTTTGCTTTGTGATGGCGTCGGTAAGAATAGAAATTTGTTCCTTTACTGTAGCATTTGCTTCAAGTTTTATTTCAGGAATAAGTTGTTGGAGAATGTCTCTTGCCTTGTTAAGTGCCATTTTTTCTCTGTGTTCTTGTATCATTTTCTTTTGTATGGATTTTCTTTGACATAGCACTCCAAACTCTTGAAGTTTGTCACTGTCCAAAGTGGTAATATCCTAGTTTGGAACTTCAATTATTTCATCCAGTGTGACAGCCAAGATGTCTTTCTTTACTGCTTTCTTTTTCTTCTTCTTTTGCTGGGTGGTTGATTGATGTACCACCATCTGTAAAGTGTGAGATTGGGTTGACTTGGTGGATGAGTGTCGAGAGGATGATGCATCCTTGTGTATCTGTTCTGAGTCCACCAGCTGGTTTGGTGAAGACATCTCCTCATTTTCCTTGGGTGTATCAATAGATATGTTTTCTTTGAGTTTTGTCCCTTCATCCTACTTGACTCCTTCACTTTTCTCTTTTTCCTCAACCTCTCTCAATGTATCATCGGTTTTGTTATATGCCTCTTTGTTTTGATCTTTTGATACATCTTGCTGATCATCGGTTGCATCCTTCCTTTCTGTATCTGTATCCTTGGGAGTGTTGGATGCAACTTTGTTTTCATCGGTACCCATATTCTTGGGTATATCATCATCTTTCTTAGATGATTTATCCTGACTAGACTGAATATCAATAGCGTCTATTAATATATTCATGTTTTTCGGTGTATTGACTATTGCAGTGGCAATAGTTGTGTCATGTTCATTGGTATTGCCCTTTGCAGCATTGATGTCTTCATCCTTTTGAACATCTACTGTCGGGTCTTGTCCTGTAGCGGTATTGACAATGTTGTCTAATGATGATTCATCATTTATATCAACATCTAAGTTACCTTTTATTGACAATTCTTCTTTGGTAACTTCTTCATCCTCTAAGTTGATGTGGATGGAGCTTGCTAGTACTTGATCATTTTCACCGTCCTTTGGCTAGTCTTCATCTATAATGTCAGTCTATTTTTGGCCTGTGATCTGTACCTCTTCACTGTCTAACTCAACTGTTGAGTTATCAATTTTGGTGATAGGTTCCTTTTCATGACTGCTCTCCTCATCAGGATATAGTATCTCACTCCATATTTTATGCATTTCTTCTTCAAGCTCTATAAGCTTCTCTTTAAGAAATTTATAAGCTCTCAATTTGGGTGAGAATATTTTTGCATATTTCCCCATGACTGCATTGATTTCTTCTCTCGTTGATTCAGGAGGCATAAGAGAAACCAATACTCTTACTCTTATCCTTTTCTCCTCATGGAGTGCAAAAGTGAATCTAGAAGAAATCCTATCTAATAGTTCTTGTGGAACATCATGGTTAGTGAAGTATAGTGGGACATAATAGTGTCTGCACATCTTATCAATAAGTGCATCTTCAATCTTATTTTGTTCTACAGTATCCCATCTTAACCATTTCCTAATCTTAGGATGTGCAATAGATGTAGCTTCAGAAATATTCTTACATATTTCATCAATGTCCTCAGTGGGTGATGTAACCTTTGTTATTTCCTTTGCTTGTTTTATAGTGTCAGGTTCATCCATAGCTGAATCCTCTAAGTCCTCACCAGTCTGAACATATTTCCTCCTTTTGGTAGGTTCCCTAGCTGGTTGTTTTTCCTTTGTTCTGTTAGGTTTCCTCTTATACACCTTCCCTTTCACCATGGGAGAAGGAATTGCATCCTTTGCGGTTTGACTTCTTGTTCTAGACTTCTTAGGTGGAGGAAGAGGTGGTGAATCAGACTTCTCTTCCTCTGATTCTTGTTTCTCTATTGTATCACCAATGGGAAGCTGATCCTCGGTGATTTCCTCCTTACCCTGTTGTTCATCCTCACCTTCTTCTTCTTCTTCTCCTTTAGAAGATATTTTCAAGTTCTTTTTCAGATTCTTCAGCATTCTTTTTGACTATTTTACAGCCTTCTTGACAACAAGATTGGTTTTAATCTTTAGTTTGGCCTCTTCATAGGTACCAAATCTTAGTTGTTTGTTGTCTACTGGTTCATTTAATAGTGCCTTGATGCACTCATTGGCTACTCCTATTTTGATTTCATAATCCAATTTTGAAAGCTGTGATTTTCTTGGAATTACTGCTTGTATGTAGGTGAAATCAGTATCTACCATGAAACATATTTCTTCACGGTGATCCTCTATCATATTCTCAGGAATCCTAGTTCTTTCTTGTAGCATTTCCTTTATGGTCTTGAAATACTCATGCATAACATTATCAAAATCTATTCCTAGTGATTCTATGAATTCACCTATCTGAATGGTTATGGGTCTACTTGTGTCCCATGTAACTTTTCCAATGGAAGGAAAGTATTATTCAAAATAAAAGAATATGCACATTATGAGGGAACCAAACTTACATGTGTTTGTTCTTGAAGACCTTATTGTGCACATGTTCTCCTCAAATTGATATAGTAGGATCTCTGCCATATCCATCTTCTTCCCCTATTTGATAATCTTGTATGTTGTGCTCATAGCAGTGCTAGATATGTTGTTCATTCTGCTTGCTTGGAAGATCTTGTATCCAACAACACATGCTCCAAACTTTAGTTCTACATCGGTAATGGTGTTGACCTTCAGTGCCCTTTTATCTGATTTTGCACCAATTAGTCTTTCAACTTCTGCTAGAGATGGATGTTTGTGAGTCTGTGGCTTATCAGTTGTAGGATAACAAGTAACCGTGTGAATAACATCCTTTGTTATTACCTTTGGCTTGTTTAGCCATAGAGTGTTGTCATGAACTCTGCTAAGAACAATTTTAATCCATTCTATTTTGAAAACCTTGGGAAAATGCAATGCATTTGTGATTCCCTTTACTTCCAAGTGTTTATGTTCTTCTTTGAGCTTTCTAGCATCATCACATAATGCCCTATAAGCATTATCTAGGTCTAGATCTCCTATCTCTGAGATCTTGCAGTGAATGTAGGACCTTACATGCTCTACCAATAAAACCCTAGGTGGGATTCGGGAGAATGTTATGGAATCATCAAGTTGTGAAGCTATTTTAGGGTGTAGCTTGTATTTAGGTTCAGCACACGTGCCTCTACTAACAAGCTTGAAGGGTTTCTTCTTATCCTCCTTAATTTTCTCTACTGTAGAAGTTGATGCCATCTTGTTTGCAATTTAGGGCTTTTCATAAATAGAAACAGTGCGATCAGTGAGTATGATTACTTATGGATTCTCTGTGATTGCCTGTGAATGTGAATGCTTTGTGTCACAATGATTTCTGCTGGGTCACTTTCCAATCTGCTCTTAAATCACTTTGGTCTGCTTTGCTCTGCTCAAAAATTGTGGGTGCAAAAATGAGTTTACCCGTCAGGCTTTTATAACCTCTTTGTACCCTAAGTTGTCATTAATGCTTACCAACTCGTCGGTTTATTAAGATTGAGTTTGTCGGTAACGACATTCATAACATCTCTAGTGTTTGTGCCAAGCATCGGGGTAGCTAGTGGTTTTGTAGACTTCACCGATTCTCGTTGGTGAGGTTAAGAAGATAGCTTTGGTTGATTCAACGTTCACCAATATCCATCAGTTTACACTTAGCTTTGTGTAATGACCGATACATTCTGGTAAGTAGTACTAACTTTTCTGTGTGTGTTCACCGATGCAAATTATGCCCAATAACCGATGGTTGCTTTTCAATAGTTTAGAAAATAACAATATATTGCATCTTTATTCATGCTAATGTTACAATATGAACTATATATGATGGAACCGATGTATAATGTAACTTGTCATAATGCAGATCCATACTTACTTGTGCTATCTGGTTGGATGTAGTGATGTCATAGGATCCATTGGATGAGGTGGTACCATTTGCATTGCTTGTTCTAGCACCTTTAGTTTTTGTGTCTTTTACCCACATCTTGTTTCTCATTGTTTTTATGTCATCAATGGTATTTCCATTGGGATGTGTATTTGTGTCTATCAGTCGGTCTTTGCAATCTTTTATCACATGTCCAACCTAATGAGAGTGCAAGCATGCCATACCTAGATTGGTCCAACCTCTTGACCTTCTGGTCCACTTTCTCATACAGTTGGCAGCAATATGACCATAGCTTCCACATGTTGTGCAATTTACCCATGTGTTATAGTCCCAAACATATGAGTTACCTAATCTTGTTGGTTTGTAGTTGTTATTAGTTTCCTTTGGTGTCCATGCCTTCTTTTTCTTTTTCCAGCATTCCTTATGTGTATGACCATTCATCTTGCATGTAGGACAGTACTTGTCCATATAGGTTTTTCTCTTTGGATTTGTCACTTTGGATCTGCACTCATGTTCCTTGTGTCCTTTCTTTTAACATTTATAACAATTACCAATAAAAGTAGATTGTTCTTGAGAAATAACTTTCATTTTGCTTCTGCAAATGTTTGAGGTGTGGCCTAGTTTTCCACAGTGATTGCATGACAATTTCTTGGATCTTGGGTTTGTGAAATCATTCCTCTAATCCAGTTGATTAGAAGATTCACCATTCTCGTTGTACCCTAATCCTGTGTAGTTGTTGACTCTCCTTTGTCCATCAAGAAAATCAACCATCCTTTTGTTGCTATCCTCAGCCTTTTTGATCAATTCATTGTGTTGATTCTGGACTTTGATTTCATGCTTCAATTTTTCATTCTCTTCTCTTAGTTCACCAATGATTTGTATTCTTTCAATGAGTTCTGTATTTAATCTATTTGCTCCTTGACTCATAAGAATTATCTGGTTTGTAACCTCATGGTGATGCTCAGTGAGTCTTTGAATCTCTGATTCTTTCTCTTGTGGCTTCTCTGTAATTTTCCTCCTATCATCAATGGTTAGTGTTCTTTCATTTTCAGCTTTTCTTGCATCATTCATGACATCAATCATTTTTACCATTTGAGTCTCTTGACCAATTTGCAGCATCTTGATTTGATCTGTCATATGTAGATTGATCTCTTGCATGTTTGTAATTTCTTCAACTGATGCGTCTGAAGCTTTGCTCATTGATGATTCCGTTGTTTCAAAGTAATCTATTATTTCCAATTCTTTGTAGTCTTTCTCATTCAGCCTGGTTGCCATAATATTTCTTTCATCAAGAAATTCTCTCAGTTTTATTCTCGCCTCCTTATATTGCTCGTAGTTTATTTGCATCTGTAACTGCTCATTCTCAATAGTCATGTCCAGTCTGAACTTGTCCATTGCTCTGATCTTTTCTCTCAAGTCTTTAAGCTTTTTAAGAGAGAGACTTAGCTCTAATACCAATTGTTGGAATTATATTGGAATGATGTACTAAGAGGGGAGGGGTGAATCAGTACCTCTAAAACTTTTCTTGGTTAGCCCATTAACCCTTAATCATCAGTTTGTAAATTATCTTATCTAACTGTTCATCTTTCTTTATGCATATGCAATCATATCATAAGTTCTTTTAGTATGTAACTATAACAGAAACATTCATGAAAATAGATAA
>MU226117.1:708722-733099 GCA_018584345.1 Thuja plicata
ATCTTTAATTGCTGATAACAGATCCTATTAAGCTTCATACATATTAGTAATCATCCTTCCATGATTGAATAATACCTTTATCTGCTTGTCGGTAGCCTCTGTGTGTTCTTGACAACTGATGTGATCTATTTTTGAGCTTTTCATGAAGTCTACCTTCTGCTCCTTAGATGCTCTTCACGGCTATCAACAACAATGAATTCAAAACTCACAATTAAGTTGAACATCTATTTATACTAGTTATTGGCTCAATTCTTGATTCATGTGTCACAAGTTAACTCTAGATCCAAGGTTTAAAAATTGACCTTGATCTTTATTTAGATATGTTTTAGATCCGTTAGGATGCTTTAAAACATTTACATAAAGCTTTCTTGACCCTCAAGTTATGATTTAAAACAAATTAAAACTCTATAAATAGAATTACATTGCTTTATCCATCATGTAAAAATCATATCCAATTTTTGCGGGTTCTTTAACTGACTGTCGGTTCTGATGGTCAATTTTCTTGGTCGTTGGTGTTCCTTTCTTGAACTGGTCATCGGGTATGCCTTTTCTATTCTGTCAGTTTTGTTCTCAAAACTATCATCGGTGATGCTTGTATTCATCAGTGATGCTTGTCAATTCCATACTTAGCATTTTACTTGTGACCAATGTGTTCTTTCGGGTATGCTCGTTGTTCACTGGTAATACTTGTAGTCCGTCGGTAATGCTTGTAGTTCGTCGGTGATCTCTGTAGTCTTCCGATGATCTCTATCAATGTTTTTCACTAAGTGTACTAATGCAAAAATAATGTCATCACTTTGA
The DNA here is from genome assembly GCA_018584345.1 of Thuja plicata. Classification (NCBI taxonomy): domain Eukaryota; kingdom Viridiplantae; phylum Streptophyta; class Pinopsida; order Cupressales; family Cupressaceae; genus Thuja; species Thuja plicata. The sequence continues at coordinate 709,524 of MU226117.1, forward strand.
TTGCCTGTAAAAGGGGAATTTGGACGCTGACATTCTTTAGTTGGTCAAGGATATTGAAATTTGCTTCATCAGTGGTTTCGGATTTCTATACTGCAATCTTTGTGGGAAAGGAGGAATGGTAGGCTTATTAGATTTAGTTGGTGGTGCAAGGGCTACTAGAGTAGACATATTTTTAGGTTGATTGGGCTCCTCAGAAGGCATTTCAGTCATTACAGGAGGCTCAGGTGCAGGCACAGTGGTACCGGACCATAGGTGAATATCATCGAGGTTGACTGCATAAGTAGGGTATTGCATGGGATACTGCGACGGTTCTGTAGCATACACATTTTGCTGAGGTGGAGGAGGTCAATTATTGGGGTTCAGTTGTGGCTGTATAGGTAGCTGAGTAGGCTTAAGAGGTGAGTTAGTGGTTGTAGGAGGTGGAAAAAGAGATTGGTTTTGTGGAGGGTGCATAGGTGGTGGAAAAAATCCTTGTGGTTGATTTGGCCATTGCTATCTGCCTCGCCACTGCAAGTTTTGCTACCAATTACCTTGTGGTGGCTGCCACGCCCCTTAAGGTTGTTTCCATCCTCCTTGAGGGTTTGGCCACTATGGATTGGGGTAATTTTGCCACTGATTCTGGGAATTATTCCAGGGAGGATTTTGGTAATTCATGGGGGGTTGCCATTGATTATTATAAAAGGACCACTAAATGAAAGAGGGTCTTAAGGAATACCTTGTCTCTGTACCCATGGTCATTGCTGAGTGATGAAGAACAATTTCTCGTCCTCTGGTTCAATTGGTTTGTAATAAGTCAGCATTTGTGTAGTCTCCATGTTAGCAACTAGTTTGCATCTGTAGTCTTTCTTCTTCTATCTATAATGTGGACATAATTCTGCTAGCATGGCCTCTGCTTCCTCATGTTTCTTTTTAGCTTTCATGGCATCTAGTTGGGTGGCCATGTTGTTAATGATATCTTGCTTAAAATTGGACAAGATATTGGTTATCTCTATTCGTGAAGCACCAACACCATTGGACTTCCCCAGGGTGGACCTATATCCCCTTCCTTTCTTAGCAACAACTTTGGAGTACTTAAGGAAGATCTTTCAAATATCCTCCCATGATGCCTAGGTGATATCTCCTCTAGCCATTAGGTCTAGTTCCTCTATGCATCCATCATGAATTCCTCGCAAAAAGAGCAACTTCTGATATTCTTCATTAAGCTCATGCTGAGTATTCTTCTACAAAGTGAACATGAACCTTGAGACATAATCCTCAAGACTCTCATCCTCCTTCTGTGACATCTTAAAGATGTCATCCCCTCACATATCATTTACTCGATAGTACTCCTTGTATTTCAACAAGAAAGCATCCTTCATTTCATCCCAATTGTGGACAACATCATGTCCTAAGCCCATAAACCATCACAATGCAGACTCTTTAAGTGTTGCAGGAAAGAACATAAGCCTGTGGGCATCAGTGGTGTAGTCATAGCTCCTATAAAGGATATCAAACTCAAAGAGAAAGGTATTCGGGTCCTCTGTGAGAAGGCCATAAAATTTTGGAAGAGCAGAAGAGGGAATATTTTGAGGTTGTTATTATCTCACTGATCAGAGATGGGAAAAGGAAATGTAGTAGGATTGGTCATCCTTCATGGTCGTTGAGGTGGATTTTGAGGTGGGTTCTAAGGTTGGTAGGTGACTAACTGCCAAGGATTTTCTTCTCGACGATTCTGGAGTTCTAGGTTGGCAAAGGCTTCAGCAAATAGATTGGCTTTTGGTTGTTCTTAGAAGAACCCATGAAAGTCACCCTTAGAAGATGAGGATGATGAAGGGGCTTCAGGAAGCTCAATAATAGCATCAATGAACTGGATTTCTTCTTCGAATAGGTTACTAGATGGATTTGGCAAGTACCTTCCTTGGGCGTCTCTTTGTCTATTATGCATGCAGATGGTATGGAATGATGTGAATAGTGGTTTGCTTTTTCAAGATAAGGCTTAATCTACTTAAAGCAGGGAATGAAAGTGTGAAAACAAATCCTATGAATGGTTGAATAAGAACCAGGCTTGGCACTGTCCCTGACAACGATGCCAAAAATGATCGCTCATTATAAAGGCTCAGAAACTAGGCATAATCCTTTAACTCAGGGATTGGACATCCAACTAAGCACTTCATCCTCTTTATAAGAAACTCATTTAATATGTCAAACCAAGGGACATGTTACTTGAAATGGGCCAGAAAAATATATGCACTGGGCACTTTCTCAACCAATCATTCCATAATTGTTGCAGGAAATAAATCCTGGAGAGAAACTATTCTATGGTTGCAGGAAATAAATGCTTTCGAAGGAAAACTACACTATTGTTGCATGAAATGAATACTCAAAGGAAAACTAAACTTTTGTTGTGAAATTAAATACTTGAAAGTAAATTATGGAAGTGAATTCTTCTATTAGGATGGAAGAGTGCACAAAATAACTACAATGCATTAGTTACTCTATCGCTCGGCCGCAGGAAGCGGTAGCTATCTTGTGACTTTGGCTGCAGGAGCTATTTAGCATAGGAATTGAAATGACATAAATGCTGGAAAGCAAACTAAACTAAAATGAATCTAACTATGGATTCCTCACCAAGTGTGCCCCCTTGGGTGATTACCTAGAACACTCAATTGCAATGAACTAATCTCAAAACTTCATTTGCTCATTAAAATGAATAATAGAGTACATAGATTTTCATCAACAGTAAAATAACAGAATTGAACTATATTGCAACTATCATAATACTACTACCCTCCTTCTCACGCAGGAGCGGGGCTTTATTTATAGGAAAAAACATCTAACTGCTAAGCTCAACACGCCCTAAGAAATGGCAGAGCTTTTATTACAAACAACTAATAGAAAGGAAAGCTAGAAAGCAGGAAATGGAATAGGTCCAGAAAAGAGGAAAGAACTGCTTAGATAGCAGATCTAACTTCTCACTCTCTCCTAGATTTCATCAGGGAAATTATTGCATTTTCCAAGTCTTCGCTCACCTGTCTCCACCTGGATTAACCAGAAACCTTCCACCACTGCTACCCCGATGTTTCATCCATGTGCGTCTGTTGTAGGACCGAGTCAAGCATCTAGCACATAGACGTGCTCACCTAAATAAGATGATGTTTGTTACTTCGATGCATTGCATTAAACCTGTTAGGATAAAAGCATTCATGGAAAATAATCATTCAAAGTACATATGCATTATCTATTCCTCAAACAGTCAATTCATTCATAAAGCATGATCATAATTCCATAGCAATAAATAGAGCATATTCATCCAGATAAAACATATTAAGTAGCATATGTCTGTGGCATAGGTTCAGTGGTTGAGTACCACATATTAATAGTTTTAAAGCCTAAAGTCTTGGAGTAATAAAATAAAACATAGGAAAAGACCTAGAAAAACTTCTTCTAGGGTATCTAAAGTATGCCATTAAAATGGCCTATCAAACATGATAAAGAAATCAAATAAAATTGGTGAATGGTGTCATATTCATTTTGCTAGTTGGGATACCAAATACAACAAACATTATTTTTGGGAAGTGAAAGGTAATTTATATTTTGTTGGAAAATTCTAAATTAAAATTTAATTTCATCTTCATCTATTTAATCATAATTGTTGATCTAAAAATGTGCAACTTTCATTTCATATTTGTAACAGATATAGACCGATTTGACCTTATAACTGTCCAAGAATTGTTGGTATTAGAAGTTTACATCAATTGATGACTACAAGACAACACATGCCTTTATTGATTCAAGTAAGAGAAAGATCAGGTTTTTGTGCTGACTATGTTGAGGAAAATCCAGTGAGTCAATGTGAGAATATTGCAAATGGATATGTTGCACGATGGGATATGAAGGAGTTAATCAGAATGTCTCCTTATGAAGATGATGACATTGACATAAACATTCATGATCCTATATATTCAATTGATTGTGAGTGTGTTTTTAATTTAGTTGTTACAGGTGCGTGCACATACATTTTATTTTATTTTATTTTAATTTATCGTGCAAGTGATGTTCAAATTTTATCTTAAACTTTTGATTTTAATTTAAATAAAATCTGGATTTGTATAGTGATATTTTTGTTGTGGTTGCGGATCCTGACAATGCAGAAAGTGTAGATTATTATCTACTAAGATGCATGAGAAAAATACAAGTTGCTAGAAGAAATTGGAGATGGTGAATGGATAGTCATATCCAACTGGTTCAGTTTTTATTGAAGGAACCTATTATCACCAAATAAAGATAAACAAAAATGGTGTTCAATTTATTGAATACATGCCTGGCCAAAAAGTTCTACATTACAGTCACTAGGTTATAGCAACAAAGTTGCAATTTGAGACATTGAAAAAAAAGAGGACATGGCAATCAAAAGTGGAGGTTGGATATTGAAGAACGTGAAATTTTTTTGGAGATAATAAAAGATAGAGAGGATCAAGACTATATGTATCAGGAGCTTTAGGATAAACTTCTTTTCTAGCTCTCGTACTTTCATATTTGAACTCTATAGTTTGAACTCTTATTTGATGTATTGGATATTGGATATATGATTTTGTGTATGTCGTTACATGTATGCTTTGATATATATAATTATGCATGCTTGGTAAATTATGTATTCTTTTATGCATACTTTGATGGTTCAATGGTTTTAATAAATAGTTTTTATGTATGTTGTTATGTACATGTGCTTCAAGATGGTTCAATGATTTTAATATATAGCTATGGTTACTTTGATGTATGTTAATATGTGAATGCTTTGTTACATATTTTTTTATGTGCATGCTTTGATGTGTATGCTTTGATGTATGACCTCCCCTTAAGACATCCCCTTCAGATGTGGAAAATTACTTTCGTGACATTAGTTAGATTACTTAATTATATTTTAATGGTTCAATGGTTTAAATATATATTTTATGTGCATGCTTTGATGTATGCTTTGATGTATGACCTCCCCTTAAGACATCCCCTTTTAAATTACTTTAAATTACTTACATGACATTAGTTAGATTACTTAATTGCATTTTAAAGTTTACATGTATGAAAAATATACATATGACACATTAGTTACATTAATTGTATTTTAAAGTTTACATGTATGAAAAATATACATATATGACAAATTAGTTACATTAATTGTATTTTAAAGTTTACATGAATGAAAAATATTCATATGATAAATTAGTTACATTAATTATATTTTAAAGTTTACATGTATGAAAAATATTCATATGACAAATTAGTCTATTTAATGAACACATGAACATTCATAACATTAAGGTTGTAGATGACATAACATAATGTATACATAACATGTATAAAAACAAGTCTAAAATATGAAACAACACACGAACATATATCATGCACATATATGAAATGACTAAAATGAACATGTATATATATAATGTCTAAAATATGAAATAACACACGAACATATAACATGTACATATATGAAATGAGTAAAATGGACATGTATATATGTAATGTCTAAAATATGAAATAACACACGAACATATAACATGTACATATATGTCTGAAATAACATGTATATGGAATGTCTAGAATATATGTGTCACATGAAATATCTTAAATAGCATGTGTGCTCAACTAGGGCCATGTCCTGATCTGTGACCTGATGATGGTCCACCTCCTCTCGATCTTTGTGTACAATAAAAGAAATATACGTGTCATGCATACACACATGTATAATAAATTAAATACTTATGATCATAGAAAAAAATATTTTAGCACAAACGTCTAAATTTACCTGTGTCATGATGTAGAGGATCGTCAGAAGTCTGTAAATCTCCATATGACACCATACTGTCGAGAATACCTTGGAGTACATTGTAAAGAATAAAATGATGGTGAGTGTGGTGTATTGATATCCTAAATAGAATTTTCCAAATAGATGTTTGTATGCAAAAGAGACCAATATCATCATTTAATGCCTTACATTTAATTTGTATTTGTTTTTTTGATAATGGATATTGAAATTGAAAGCAAAGATTAATGGAGTAAAATACCAACCGTCCATCATAGAAGATCTGAAAATGTCATTTTCTGAAGCCTATGTTGAGTTTCTAGAAAATTTGAGACCGGATCTGGAATGGAAACGCAGAGACGAAAAAAACCCATAAATCTTTTTCCATTCTGAGATAGTTCCAATTTGCACCCTCAAGTCAATGTCACCATTTGCCAGAATTTCCAATTGCACCCTAGGTCACAATCAACCTAAAAAGTCTTGGATCAAAATTATGTTTTCCAATCCCAGAAGTTTGCTGAAAAGGGTATCCCGATCTGTACTTTGTTTTACTGTTCCCAAACCTGTAACTCCCAAAATAGCACCTGCAAATATCTGAAAAAGAGGGGTTTTGGGGTGGCTATATATGGTTTTGTCTTAGTCAAACCCCTATTTTGGTGATCTCCACCTCCACAAATAGCCAAATATAGTAGAATGTATGTGTGTGTGTTGCTTTTGAATGTGTAATGTCAAGATCTAATCCTCTAGATTAAAAATCCTAACATGAATTGAAAATGAGAAAGCAATACATAGATTTGATTGTGATAAAGAAAGCATACCAAACCCCCAAGGATAAATTATTCCTACCAAACTCACAATCTGTAATTGCTACCCCATGATAATATCCTTTGAATGCTTGAAGGTTGAAAATGGTGGATCTAAGAAGAAGGAAAGAAAGAAGATGTCTCTCTTGCTCCAAAGAAGATCCACAGTGGCTTGTCTACAAAAGTGCTTGAATGTATTAATGCATCATCATGTCTTGTCATTCTATGTCATCCTCTTGCTTCCTTGCCTCATCATCATGTCAAAATCATAATTTCATCACCTAATCTTACGATTATTTTTCATGTCCAAATGAAGGCAAAAAAGAGTGTTTATATAGAGATCTCAATATAGACCTCCTAGGGAAATGCAAGGGACCCAAATTCAAATTTCACCTTGAATTATGATCCAATTACAATAAAAAACCGAGGAGATTTATTAATCTGAATATCAGGGAAAACACTTCTGCATCCAGACCCGGGGACCTATTTTAAGTTTTAGAACCCTAATAGGCTCCAGATTTGAAAGCGAGGACCATCACCTGACAGGGGTCAAGGTCAACCTCAACCTTGACCTAAGTCAAGGAAGACCTCAAACTTAACCTAGGTCAAGGCTGACCTCGACCTTGACCTAGGTCAGGGTAGACCTCAACCATGAACTGAGGTTTCAGGCTGGTCACCTTAGGAAATCTATAAGATTCCTAGGTCAACCGGGGACCCAGGAAGGTGAGAAAACATCTTAGGATGTTAGATAGAGGCACAGAGGCCAAAGGGTAAGTGTGATGAAAATTTAGGAGATCTAATACATAGGCTCTACCCAAAAAGATGGAATCATAGAAAGGGAGATTAAGGAGGTCCTGCATGACACTAACCCTAATTTCACCTAGAATTGCAGAATCAAGTGCATGTGCATCCTAAATGCAAATATAATATGAAAATGTACTAAATAAGGGTGCTAAACCTACCAAAATAGAAGTGCTTCCATTTAAGATGATACATACACACATTATATATATATATATATATAAACCAAAATTCAAATTTAAATTATTTATATACTCGAATATATACATGTGTAAGTTTTTAAAATAAAATTAAAATCTAAATAAATATATAATGTAGCGGCCTGTAAATCTCTCCCAATATTGCTCAAATCTGAATCATGTAAAGACACATCTACAAGATCAATTTGGTCATCAATAAGAAAGGTGGTAAAAAGTTGACGAGATGGACGTGATGAAGTTGGCTGAGTAGGCTGGTGAGGTGCATCCTCGTCAACTGCAGTCTGCTGAGGAGCTGTAGATGGTGCAGGAATATCTACATGTCTCTGTGTACCCTAAGAACTTGATCCAGTAGATCTACTAAGAATGGCGGTGACAAATGATGGGACCTACTTGAGAGGAACCCCGTCGACTATCTGTAAAGCCTGATATGCCCAAATTAGATCACTAGATAAACATGTGCCCATACAACGCAATTGGTCTAAATCTGATAAAGATGTAACCTCTAAGGGAGATGGTGTGTCTACTATCTGGTATGGATCATCACTAGAGGATACATCCTGTTCAGGTGGAGGAATGCTAGAATGGGAATGCAACATGTATCTCCCCAAATGATCATATGACATCTCTATTAATGAGACTTTGTGACCGGTCTCATCAACAGAGGTAAGTTATCACCGAGTACTAGGGTACTGGCCAACTTCATCTGTAAAGGTTGTCCAGGGAATAAATTCTCCAGGCCTTCAAGCACCTGAGTGTTGGGTCTCGACAGTGTGGGGAGCTAAGTTGGGTGTGTGATTGTTTTGTTTGGGGGGATAGCTGGTTTTTGAATTATCTTCTTCGGGGATTTTGTGATAGGTCAGGGTTTCCTACAAGCACACATTAGTTTACCAAATAAACTTCAAAAGATATGCCAGAGTTAAGAGTTCAATCCTTCTACTTATAGTTATGCTAAATATTCCAAACATCAACCATGCTCTAACGAACTATACTAAATACTGAACATATAAAGAACCAATTATTCATACATATTCAATAGCAAGAGGAAAAGAGGTCATTAATCTACTTAAAACATTAGAGCAAAGGACATCAGAAACATACAGCACAAAAGAGTGCTAACTCAGAGATCAGGACACTAACAACGTCATTGCCAGAATTCTTCCTTCTTCATTAACAGGGTTCCAACATCACTGGCATGTACATCAATGGCTCTAGGGGAGAATCTAACTACTGAGAACTACTAAGAACTACTGAGCATTGAGCTTTGTAACTACAAGAAATGAAATTTTGAATGCTAATAGTGTTGGACTACAAAATCATCAATTTTGCCGACCCTTGAAATGAGGTCAGACTTGTTATTTATACACATACTAGCCCTAAAGTTTAACCTAATCTAACTGTATAATCAACATTAAAATATAATATATGGTGGCCGATACTACCTGCACCACTTTATAATCACTTTGAAAAGAGTAGAGGTCTGACAGATCAGCAGAAGAAGACAAGAAGAAAGGATGGAAGAATCAGCCTCGAGAAGAGTGCCAGAGAAAGAATAGAAGAAATCTAGTCTTCCCAGAGTTCAAGGTTATATGCCTCATTAATGTGAAATGCGGCTCACTATCTTCGATGCACCAGGTAGTTAATGTTGGAGCAGCGCCTTGGGAAGATCACCTGTCAGGGCCATCCCTCTATCTGACATACCTTACCAGGGTCATCCACTTTTTGACACCCTTATTAACTATTGGATAATGACCAGTTGGCTCTGGGGAACCTAGACACGAGTCATTAAAAGAATACAAAAGTGTTGGATCCAGAATTCTGGAATCCAGGAGCTTACACTTAAAGAATTATGAATGCTCAAAAATACACCCTGCTGGTGAGAATCCCCAAAATCTGGAGAACTTTACTGTCCCTTTCTATTTTTGAATGCCTCCAAAATTTGGCTGATGCCATCTTCATCTATGTCCTTGATTCTATTCCAGTGGTCACGGACAATTCCAAACTTCTCTTCAATATCTTCAGCCCCTTCCTGGAATTCATCTACTAATTTTACTGATTCATGAGCCCGGAGCATCATTTTAGATATTCTTGATAATTTCCCTCCTTCAAAGTCTCTGGTAGACTGATACTAGGACTCCATCAGCTCATCATATTTACTAAGGACATAATCCTTTGAGGTGCATGTTCCAATGGTGAAGGGATCAACTTGTGACACCCTTCCAATGAATTCTTTGAATAGGTCGAAAGGATACCAGACCGCCATGACTTTCTCTTTTAGGGTCGTAACTAGTTGCTTCCATACCTCAATTTTGAGGCCAAGTCTGGAGTACTGGGACTAGAGGAATTCAAATGATTCCTCTCCCAAAATTCCTGCCTCTGTGATGGCCTCTTCCCTTGAGTTGATGACTTCATCCAATTCGGCCTTCCATCCTTCATATTTCTCTAAGTTCCCTTCCCATATGACAATGGCATTGGTTACTTGGCCCAAGAGATTATTGGACAAGTAAAGGTCCAAGTGTGATACATATAAAAATTGCCTTACGGCCTTGATCTGTTTGGTGATCCACCCATCCATAGCTTGTGCCTTCTTCTCCATGGGCCTAAGAGCATCCATGTCACCCTACGGAAGCAGTGGTCTAGAGGTGAAGGCTTCTAGATGGATTTCGGCCAGTGGCTGTGTAAGCTCTGCTAAAATTCCAAGGAGATTTTCATCCTTCGCTCTTTCCTCCTTCAACTTCTGTGTTTGTTTATCATATCGGGCTTCCACTGCCCAGTTTTCCTCTCTTAGCATGTTTATCTCTCCCTGCTTATCTCTCCTCCCCATAGGAACCTCTGTGATTGCATAATCTTCAGCTCTTACAGTTTTTGCATTTGTATCTGGGGGAGGTGTTGCAATTATTGCAACTGTACTTCCTCCTAGACCAGTCCGGAGGGTATGGACTGTCCAGGCCTTTTTGGGCTTCTTGGCCTCTACGTTCTGGGCCATCATTTTGGCCAAGGAGAGGGGAACACATGTTATTTCCATCGGGGCCTTCCTTTTTCTAGATTCCACCAGCTAATGTGGTGGCTGGGGTGGTTTTGTTGCTAAGGCCTGAATATTGGGACCTCCTTTTAAGTCTGGCGATGCATTCTTGATATCTATGGTTTCACGGGCTCCTTTTCTTTTTCCTGCTCCTATTCCTGCTCTCTGGAGGCTTCAATATCTTCTTCCCTAGTGGCATCCTTATCCGTGATGTCTGCGACCTCATCTCTATCAGCATCAGCATCAGCTGTATCACCAGGGATTTCCCCGTCTTTCTCAACATCTTTCGAATCGACATTTATATCCTTGTGGTTTCTCCCCTCATCCTGCTACTGTTGTTGCTCTTCTCTGGCATTCGCTGGGACATCCTTCTCCATTGGAACATTCTTCAAAGGTGGTGGAGGTTTCTGGCCAATGTTTGACTGGTGGACCACTAAGACCACCTCATTGAATGTACTCCGAGGCACTTGGTCACCCAGAGTAACCAAAGGCATTTAGAGCATGACGGTTGGGGGTATGGTTGATCCCGTAGGTATGGTTTCCCTAGTTGTTGGTCGCTCATCATTGATTTGCCTTGAACCTATCTCGGTCCCCTAGACCGGTGTTTCCTCCTGCTCAAATTCCTCTTGTTCTAATTCTTTTTTAGGTTCTCAGACCTCTTGTTCCAGGATTACCTCCTTTTCTTGTGTCTCCCCTTTATTGGAGATGATCTCCACCTCCTGTGTGGCTATTTCTTCTACCGCCTTATCTATCTCCCCATGCAGGTTCATGAGCTCATCTATCCTGAAGATGTCATCGAAGTCATCGTGCAAGGGAGAGGTCTCTGAAATATCATCCAGATTGGGGGAGTCCAAACTGACTTCCACTGGGGTAACATTGGGGATGTTGGGGCCCATGTCTATGCTTGGGTGATGGGCTACCTTCTGCTTCTTCTTTCTTTTTAACGGGGCCCCATAATCCAAAATATCTACAGACTCTACCTCAACGAAGGTCTGCCTGCTCATTAGTGTTGCCAAAGAGGGGGATCCCGCCGGGTGGGCAGATCCCACCAGAGTTGCGAGGAGACCACGGGAGAGCTGGGCACTTATATTTTGACTTGTCAGCCTAGATGCCTCCATCTGTTCATGAATTTTCCCTTTGTTGGTATATGGTTTGGACCAGGCTCTACATTTCAACCCATAGTTCGGGCTCAATATCTGTGATTTCCTGCAGTTTGGAGTCCACTTTGGACCCCACAAGAACACCCTCCCTAAGGTATTTGGAGGTTAATGGTATCTTCGCCAACATCTTTTCTTCTTTTATTTTTGTGGCTGCCTGAGTGGAGGTGGTTGGAAGTTCCAGACTTCTAGGAGGAGTTGTTACTTCAGACATGTTGATGGATTAACTGCAACATACAAGACTAGATAACCGTCAATACACATAATATGATAAAAATACAATGTTTAATAGGCTCTGAGGAACTCACCACCATCTTGCACCTGTTCAAAAAGTATTAGTATGCATCAAAATCTTGGAATACAAAAGTTAGCAAAGATCTGATTCTGATCGACACCCGGAGGCTCCGGGGTATTGGTTTAGGTGACAAAAAGGAATGAAGACCCAGGGGCTTCCCAGTACCCAGAGTCTGGAGAAACTAGCTATTGTCAATGTGACCAAGAGTGAGCTGTACTTGGCTGACATGGGTTGTCACGTGGCCACGTGATAGATGGTGTAAAGACTCTTAATGGCGACAAGTGGGCTGACACAAGGGAAATGAATGCCATGTGGGATGTCATTTGAATGCCTGTTCATGGGAGATTAATCTTTCCATTAAGAAGAAAGGATAGAAGAGAGAAAACCACCATGGCTCAAACTGGTGAGGTGCCAAGTTTGAGCCAGGCAAACACCATGAGGGTGAGATCAACAATTTTAGCTAGACGTGAAAGGGGCATGGTGAGCTTGCCACAAAAACAAGATGGATACACACTAAATATACATGAAATATACAGAGGGCCAAAGCACCATGAGGGCCAAAGCACAACTTGCAGGCTGCCCCAAGGATAAACTATATACAACTATATACATAAACCGCTAAACTTATAAGGTATTTACAGGAACTACCAATTTACAACTGAATAGAGGGTAGACAAACCTCTAGCAGATCCATCCCACCAATGGGAGGCAACAACAGAGGTAAAAACAAAACCAAAAATAAAACAGACCAGAACCAAAACATAAAACCAAGAACACACATAAATAAAGAAAAAACCAAGAAGAACAAAACTAGAAAGGAGAGCCAAAGGACCTACCTGAAAACATGAAGAATGCGGAGGAATGAGCATGGGAGGCACTCTACAACTGATTCACCTTGAAATGACCACGAACACACTAATGTCAATCATTGTTCAAGCACTTGTTAATCACCGAGAGCAATTCACACTTAGTCATTGTTTAATCACCTTAGTCACTTTGGTAATCACTCTAGATGATTTGTTCGCGGTGAAATGTGAAAGTGACAGGTAAAACCTATTTATACCCTTAGGGTAAAAACACGTTACTTTCCTTCGCAAACCCTGAAAAAGGCAAACCTTTGGACTCTGGGCCTAGGGATTCCATGTAGCCACACCTTCCAACAAAAGAAGACATGATGACAGAGAATCCTGGAGTCCAGGATCCGGCAGACCCAAAAGACAAACACACTCCGGGACTGGGTCCTACAGGAAAGAGAACCAAAAGCAAAAGAAAATGACTCTCGCGGAAACAAAGCCCACAGGAAAACAAAAGGATACAAAAAGGAACCAAGGAAAAATAAAAGCGAAAAAGGGGGACCCAACATTTTTCCCACAAAATGTAGGGACGGGTATGCAGGGCATAACAATCTCTCGAACCTGTGTCACGATACTCACAAAACTAGAAAATACATCCCTCCTGATTGTGTCATCTGGTACACTTTGTCCTGAAACTACCATTTCCAAACCTTTTGGTATGACCTAAAGGTTTGTACCCACCTTTTCCTGCTTATTAGCGGGCATTGGGGCATTAGGCCCTCTGAATCTGTTAGATAATCTCCCCCTCCCCTGCCCAACATGATCGAGAAAATCTATATAATCAACATCGTACTGCAGATAAAATTATACAAACAATTGTTTCCAGAAATATAGTGGAAGCTTATCCTTCTGGGACCACCTATGATGATCATCCAACCATCAAGGATATATAAATAGTGCAACAAGGTCATCCTCACATCTAGTATTCATATATCCTCTCACCTAAGCTATGTACTGGTAATGAGGAAACATGGTCTTCACCATAGTGGTGGAAAGCTCTGAGTCAACCTTGTTATACTTCACAATGCTAGTAATGTTGTGGGAGAGAGAAGTATAGAGTGTATCAATAGAAATGATATCATAAGGGTTGTATGATTAAACTATGTCAATCATACGAACCATGTCCTCTCTAATCATCTTCACCCTATCCCTATTAGGAAGGGTGGTGGATGACCGAATGATCTAATTAAGAACCTCTATAGCTCGTCTCAATCTAGCAATGGTACTAGAAAACAACTCCTCCATGTCCTCTCTACAATCAATAGATCTACATGAAGAGCGGTCACTAGCACCCCCTGAACACTAGCCTCTCTTGAATCTGTAGGTGATGCCCCTTTAGCGGATGTCATGTGATAGAAAAAATAGATATATGCAAAAGTATAAATATGAATTGTAAGACCAGAAAAGGGAATAGAAAGCATATCTAGGTAACCACAAACCCTAAACAATATGCTACCCTAACTAATCTAACATTAAAACCATTTGAAACAAGAGTTGAAACATATGCAAAATAACACAAACAAACTCCCTTCAAATGTAGTTCTAATGTCCTTCTTTCTTCTCCATAATGGGATTGATGTTGCTCTTTGCACACACACTTTGCACAAGAATCCAAGTTTTCTAATGAGATTACTATAAGATTTACGATTCTTGAGGTTCTCAAAAATCTTGTGGTTAACCTTGAATGAGAGGAATGCATCCCATTTTATAGAAAATGAGAGACAAATTGGTGAGATTGCACAAAATCAATGCATAAATGCATATTTTGGTTGGTAGGATGTTAGGAAGCATGATATGGGGGAGATCAAATGAGGAGATATTAAAAATATTTGTGAAACACCTTAATAGGGATGAGAATCATCAATTAAGGGATATGATATTTAGGTGAGATTAGGAATCATTAAGCAAATTAATAATTTAATCTTCTCAAATATTCCTCAAAATCAAATTAGATTTATGAAATTATAAAAAATCTCATAAATTGAAATTAGCCAATTAATTAATAAAAATTAATTAATTGTTGGAGACGTAGGGAAAAGGGAATAAATAAAGTTTATTTATTTATTCAATTAGGACTTAGGATAAACTATGGGTTATTCATCCAAAGGGGGAAATTAGTGGGTTATAGGTCGAATTGAAGGTGTTGATGTCGAATTGAAATGATTTTGATAATATTGATAAGGTTTAGGATCAATTCTGAGGGTTCCAGAATAGTTTAGGAAATCACGAGGCATCGATGAGCTTTGACAATGCGCCCACATAATGATGATTGGAAATGATTGAAAAGCGCCAATGAACTTTGATGGCATCAAAATATTAAAATTGAAATGGGAAAACATCGATGATCTTTGACAATGTTCCCGAAATGATAATCAGAAATAGTATTGACAATAATGAACAATACTATTGAATTGATATTGGTAGATTGATAGCGATAACACCGATGATCTTTGACAGTGTTATCAAATGGCTTATTAAGGAGATACGAAGCATCAATGATCTTGGACAATGGTCTTGAAATGATGACAAGGTTGATTGAATTGAAATAGGGTTTGATCAATTGGTTTGAAATTGGGTTAATTAGGCATCGATGATCTTGGACAATGCCCCAAAATGGTCGGAATGAGTCCAAACAATTCTGCAAGTGATTAGGAATAGAATAGGATGGGTTTGAATTGATTTAGGAAGCTTTGGAATGGTTTAGGATCGAATAGGATCAGTTTAGGGTTGATCGGAAATGATTTGGAAAATGATTGATTTGATAAGGAGAGTAGAAATGTTAGTAATTGATGACATGGAAGAATGACATAATACTAGTGAATGATAAAGATCAAACACACAATATAGAAGACATGTTAAAAAGGGGGCATAGGAAATTAACCATTTTTAGGTGTCTACATTTTGCCCCTCTTTGAGACAATGTGATTATGAGCGTTGGCTCAAATAAAAATAGAAGATCATGCCCTAGTGGATCAACAGAATGGAGGTAGGATGCCCCCTCTGAAAATTGGGCAGAAATTGATATGAGGACAATTTTTTGAAAATAAGGATGATTGATTGAAGAAATGTTAGGAGAAAGAAGAAATTAGATGATGAAATGTTAGTAAGATTGAAAGATTTTGGCTTTCAAAAAGTGCAATTGTGTTATAAGAGCTTATTTTGATATTGCAAAACTAGATGCAGTGCATCGTGGCACAAAAGTCAGAGAGAGAAAGTCATCCTTTTGCGTAAACAAACATGATGCAGACAAAGGATGATCTTCTCCATCCTGAAACATGTAGTAGACATGCCCCAGAATTTCATGAGATCATCAAACAGGCAAAAAAAAGATAAAGCGAAATGAACTGGTCATGAACCATCCCGGCTACTCTCATAAGTTTAGATAATATCATCGAGTAGCATAGGAACATGATCAAAAAAGAAAATAAAAAATACTCACGAAAACAATGTGAGCCAATAGCCATTCTAATCTTTTGTTACTTGCATTAAATGTTCGTTGATTGATAGCTTAGATTGCAAAGTGATTGATTTGATAATTGATTGATAGCTTGAATAGATTGATTGATAGCAAAGATCGAAAGATTTGAATGGTCCAATCAAATTGATTATTGGGTCACAATGATTTGAATCACATATAATTTCGTTAAGCACAGATTGATGATTCTGCCACTGATGTCGGCAAACATGATGTTTGATTTGCAAAAAGAAGACAAGTATGTACAAATCTATTGTAGATTTTTAAAAAGATTTTGCAATTTTTAGGATTTTTGATATATTTGAATTTTTTGGTCTTTTTTCAAGATCGTATTTGATTTTTAGGGTTTTTCAGGACATTATTTGATTTTTTTGGAATTTTTGCTAATTTGGATTTTTAGGATTTTTTGGGCATCATATTTGATTTTTAGCAATTTTTTCAAGACATTATTTGATTTTTTTTGAATTTTGAGATTGCCCCCAGTGTCTAGCAAGGCAGGGACATTGTGAAAGGAGAAATGGACTGGTAGATTAATGAAGGCCAAGGGTCGTTGCATTGGATCTGGTTAAGTGCCAAGGACTATCCAAGAAATGGGATAACAATTTTTTTTAACCAAGCTGGCGGACTGAACAAGAAAATGATAAGGTAATGAGATAGTGCAGTGGATAGCATGCAAGAAATGGACATGTCAAGAGGTTTTTCTTTGAAAAACATTTTTCGCATTGAATGTCCTTATTTTACATCAAGACCAAGATAGGAAGTTGGATAGGACAATGTTAGGACCTGGATAGGATAATGATAGGATATGAATAGGAAAATGATAGGATATAGATAGGATATGCAAGATCAATAAGGGATACGAGATATATGGGTTTTAATAGGATAGGCGATATAGACCAAAGGGATCAGGACAATGTAAAGAAGATAGGACATGTGATGCTTCAAGGAAGATTTGTAACCATGTCAAGATCAAAGTTGGGGAAAAGGGGATAGGATAATGGATATGGCAGGCATATGATAATGGAGGATAATGACAAGAGTAATGGAAGATAATGCCAATGAAATATGCCCCCAAGTATAGACTGCAAGAAGTTCATAGAATTACACATGACACCTGTTTCCCAAGTTTTCATCATGGTACTTTCCCAAAGTGCCTGTTTGCCAGGTTTTCACTATTGGACGAATTATTTCTCTTTTTTCTTTTTTCTTTTCTTTTTCTCTTTTTTTGACTTTTTGACTTTTTGGAAAAAAAAACTGGATGCATGACATGACATGGACAAAGGACTCAAGCACCTTTTTTCTCTGAAAATTTCTTTTGAAAGATATACAAATAATGGACCATGATATTATGCACAAAAGACGTTGGTAGGGTAAAGACAAAGGGATATAAAGTGGGTTACTAGATAAGGATGGGACAATCTTTATGTAAAGGATTGGATAGGTTGGATGAAAGGTTGGAAAACATGTGTTGGATAATGAAGGGAATGTACACTAGCTTTCTTTGAAGTGGAAGGGAATGAATGCAAGAACAACATTGGCACACACCTTGAGGGGTGATGGAGTGATAGAGGAAAATGAGATTTTGGATTTTGAAGGATTAATGAAGGAATGGATATGGATTTTGGGACACAAGGATCCAAAATGGATTTGGAAGATGGAAGACATTTAGATGGAGGGATAGCAATTTTGGATGCCAATTTGGACTTTTCTTTGGGACTCTGTGCTTCAAGGAGCTTCTTGGGAATCCACATGCTTTTTGATTTTTCATTATTTTGAGGGTCCTTTGAATGTATTGCTTGTACAAAGGATTTTGGAACCCATGTGGCTTTTGAATTTATTTTTTTTCTCAATGGGCCTTTGTAGCCTTTTTGATAATTCTTTTTAATTTTGGATCAAATTTTTCTTTTTTTGTACATGTCGATTAGATTGGACATGTTGATCCTTGATAGCATGTGGATTTCTTGAACTGTGGATTTTATTCTTGGCATCCAAATTGCTTTGAAAGGGAATGGAATTCATGGATGGATAGGAATTGTATGTAGGCTTTTTGGATGGATGGAAGGTTCTCCAAGATGTGTGCCTTTGCTGACTTGCATTTGGGAAAGGGTAAGGGGATTGCAAGCTAGTGGAGGGAGGAACATATGGACCTAAGATGGATGGAAGGGTTGAAGGGGGAGGTATAAGTCTAGACTTGGATTTTGAAGGGATACCAACACCTTGAGATGTAGATTTGTTATTAAGACCATGACCATTTGAATTTTCTTGGACACGTAAGGGTTTCAATATACCTTTTGCATGGAGGTCTAACCCTTTGACTTGATAATTCTTTCTTTGACCAGTAGGATACTTGCTACAAGATACGAGTTGATTGTTATGAGGTGTGAATGATGTGGAAGGACTTATAGGACCATGAGGTGGACTAGACTCAATAGAAATAGGGGAACCCATTTGAAGTGTAAGGGGTTCATGAACAACTTGCATAGATGTACAAGGAACAATAGGATCCTGCGATGGAGTATGAGCAGTGACAAGATCATCTGGTAGGATAGGATCTTGCAGGGGATCTAAAGGGATGATGTGATCTTGAGGAGAACATGAAGGTGAAGGGACACCTTGATCTTTGCTTGGAAATGGATCTTGGGAAGATATGGAAGGGAAATCATGATCTTGCTTGGGAAGTGGGAGGTCAATGGGACTTGGAAGGATATTTTGCTCTTGAGGTGGAAAAGGATCATTTTGGATAGGGGGGATAAGGATAGTGGGATCATCACGAGGCTCAAGGGAAATGGGGTCTTGGTCAACAATAGGATAGAATTGGTCATTGAAGGGGTCTTGATCTTGATATGTTTTTAGACATCTGTCTTCATTGTTTTTATCATCCTCTTGACATGGGATATGACTTTGGACATGCAAGGGGGGTTCTTGAAAGGGCTCAACATTTTGATATGATGAATATGGAATTTGGATAGGAATCTCATGAATAGGCTTGATTGAAATGGGAGGACATTATGGAATTGGTTCAAAGGAACTTGGGATATGCATAGGACTAGCTTGGATGTCTTTCATGGATAGCCATTGGAAGGTTGCATTGTTGGAAGAAACACTTGATGGGGAAGGAGGAAATTTATCTTGTGAAGTTTGTAGGGATGAAGGAGTGGAGGGAAACATGGATGTTTCTTGAAGGTCAATGTATTGAGGGTAAATAGGTATATCATCCATGTGATTATTTTGGGGTGATCCATTGCTAGACATGGGTAAATTATTTATTTGATCCAATTTTTGAAACAAATTCTTTAAAATTTTGGTTTTGAACTTGTGCTACTTGATGGATTTGGTTGGTAATACCCCATCATTATTTACATGTTGGAAAGAATTTTTGGATTGAACATGTTCCTCAAAAGGGTTCTCATCGATTATCTTTTGTTGATGCTCAAAAGATGTCACATTTGAATTTGTCATTGTTTGAGAAAAACTTGTTTGATTTGAGGACATAAGAGGGACTTCATCGCCAGACAATGTTCTTGAATGAAAAATTATTGGTGACCTTGATATTAATTGACTTGTTTGTATGGTTGGCACAAGAGATTGTGAAATTGTTTGAAGATCACTTGGTTGCATTGGAATGAAGATTGGTTTGTAATTTGGTGGTGGCCCCATTTGAACTATGCCATAGTCAGGTTGAAAGATTTGATTTGGAACTTGGTTGAATGATTTATTTGAAATTTGAGCACATAGAGACTAATTCGAAACTTGATTGAATTGAGAATGATCTGGAACTTGGTTGAAAAAATTTGGCTTTTGCACATGATTGAATTGGGATTTGTTAAATTGTTCATTTGCCTCATTGAGTTGTGAAATGAGTTTTGGTATCTTTGATTTCTCAATGAGATATTGTGTGTCAATTTCACCAAAATATTCACTTGGACATCCAAGGAGTTTGGCCATCTCATTTCTACTCTTTATCATCTTTTCTACACTCTCTTCCAATATTTTCTTTTCTTTTTCTAATTTTGCTTGTAACTTTTGAATCATGTTTGTATGGACTTGATGCAATTGATTGTTTGGTTGTGTTGATGTCATTTGCCTTGGCTCAAAAGCTTTTTGTTGCAAAGGTATATCTTTTCTTTTATCAAAAGGTAATTGTGATTTTCCCTATTATGTAAATATGGGATGATAAGTTTCTTATTGCCTTTTGGATGCTTGGAACCTAGTGAAGATTGACATGATGACTATATGAAAATGCAAGATTTTTTTGGATTTTTGGAAATGCAATTTTTGAAATATAACTTTTGAAATGCAAGGAGCTTATGCAAATGCAACCTAAGGTTTATGCAACTATGTTTTTGGTTTTTTTACTTTAACAATTAATCTTTTGAAAGGAGACAAACCTAAGAGCATAACCTCATGAGGTTGAATAAGAATCTTGACTTGAAAAATAGGATTTTGGAACAAGGGACAAGTTTGATAAAAAAGCTTAGGTCAAATCCATCGTGATAAAGGTGGAATAAGACCAATTGATAAGGGTGGGGGGTTTGAAATTTTGGGACAAAAGGGGACCAAGTCAAGATCTTGTTTTCAGTGCCATCAAGAAATACTCTATGATTTGGATACTTTCTAGAATTGTTTGCAAAGTTTTTAAGGAGGATCTAAAAATGAGCTATGTATGCAAGAGGACTATAATTAGGACTTATGCAAAAGGGACAATAAGGAGGATTAAAATGAGGTCTATAATGCAAGGAATTTTTGAAATGCAAAATTCAAGGAGATTATGTCATGAATATGCAATATGAAGGCTATCAAGCATGCCAAAAGGTTCCAAGTTAAAAGTTCAAGGTTCCATATGTTTACTCAAAGACAAGGTTTGTTGTGACCATTTGATTGTTTTTTAAGATTGATTTGGAAAAAGTGTTCTTTAAGGAGAGTGTTTTAAGATGTTATCATTTTTATTACGGTTTGAACACTCACACAAGACACATCATTCAGAATGGCTGTTGTAAAATGAACAAACACACCACTTCCTAAGGATATCAAGGACAATATCTGTTGAATCCCCACATGAACTGAAGTTTAGCCGTGATTACTAATAGCGGATAACCTAGAATCTTAGAGGCACGAGCTCCTCCTTACATGTGCACTCACTTCTCAGGAACGCCAAGCTTTAATTCCCAAGGGTCGTCACCTCCCAAGGGATTGTTGTCTCGACTAATAGCCATGAAAGTGTGGGGAATCTTAGTTGGTCTCCAATCTTCTGCACCAACAAATAGAAGGTTTTTGGCTACTATGACATGGTGTTTAATAAGGGCATCTGTTCGGGTGGTTATATGTGTGGCATATTAGATCCGTTATGGAGGCCTCCCAGCCTACAGAAGTTACGTTCTATAGGTTTTAATGCACCACAAGGGAACTGAGGGAGATCTTATTCCTGGTATAACGCATTCAACACCCATCCATTGTGAGATTAGTCACAATGGCATATTTTTATCCCAGTTTGGATGGGCTTGGTTGTAGCCTATCACCGGTTGGGCATCCACTCTCACTGGCTCTACTAAAGCACTTGTGAGGTAGCCACTCTATAAGAATGATATGAGTTTCTCTTACACCCAAGATCCACAAAGGCGAGGGGAGAGGATACACTCATATGATTCTTAGGGTTTTACAATCTAGAAAACACATTAGACACATGAAAGCAAAAGGTTCTTTTCAAGCACCAAATTGAAGTGTTATCTAACTGCAAAAAGCAAGCACAAGAGTTTGGGAAAATACAAGGTCTTCTACAAATGTCCTGCATTGAAACTGTTAGTAGTTTTTTAGGATTCAATCTTCATCCCACGATTGCCAGCATGCTGCACAAATCATTAGTAACACCAAAATCCAGTAGTCTAAGTGCAGAAACAAGTATAGGAATGCAGAAATCCAAAAACTTGCTCAAAAAACATCAAATTTACCACCTGCGCAGGAACAGGCTACTACCTGCATAGAACCAGGGTACCACCTGCGGAGCTCCTGACCACCTATGCAGAAACAACAACCAAGTGCTTAGCTATTGATTAGAGGCCCAAAAATGAGTAAAAACTTGCAAAAACAGAGTTCTTTTCAACATCTAAGCATGCAATATCATCAGAAACATAGCTAGGGTTCATAATTTATGTCATCTAAGTTGATTTGAAAATATTGAAGTGAAATTGAAACCCTACCTAGCTTCCATGTGCATCAAATTGATTTAGGAACACCTTAAAGACCAAATCTGCATTTGATCCTAAACTAGTTTAGAGTTCATTTTAGGTACCCAAATCAGATGTGCATGTTTTTTTTAGGTCCCTTATCAACTTAGACAACTTTATCTTGCATGAAATAGTCCATTTCCACCCCTAATTAGGCTAGATTGCAAGTTTACTTAAAGTTTGAAAAAGCTTGATAGTATGAAACCCTAGGCTAGATGAGATCCATTTTAAGAGCCCAAATGCAAATGTGAATGTTCATTTTAGGCCTTGCAAATCAAAGTGTGAAGTTAATTAACCTTATTAGGGTTCATTAAGCAACTTTAGGGCTCATTTTAGCTTGTAAACAGAGAAAAATCAGAGGAGAAAGCCCTAGATGCAGAATAGCTTCTTAAAAATTCAAAGAATTATCCTAAACCCTAAAAGAGGATCCCATATGACCAAGTATGCAGCTAAGAAGCCATCTACACAACTCTGGGCTCTAAGTACGTAGGTCTGGGTCCCTCCTGTGCAGAAATAATGGCCGCCTGTGCAACAAACACAGTGGTATGACCACCTGCGCAGAACCTGTAACCACCTGTGCAGCTCTCTTCCAGAACTTGAAAAAGACATAAAAAAACAAAAAAAAATTAGTTAGGCATGTTTCACATCGGGTTCACCAAATGTAAGACCAGAAAAGGGACTAGAAAGCATATCTAGGTAACCACAAACCCTAAACAATATGCTACCCTAACTAATCTAACATTAAAACCATTTGAAACAAGAGTTGAAACATATGCAAGATAACACAAACAAACTCCCTTCAAATTTAGTTCTAATGTCCTTCTTTCTTCTCCATAATGGGATTGATGTTGCTCTTTGCACACACACTTTGCACAAGAAGCCAAGTTTGCTAATGAGAGTACTAGAAGATTTACGATTCTTGAGGTTCTCAAAAATATTGTGGTTAACCTTGAATGAGAGGAATGCATCCCA
>MU226117.1:747683-758224 GCA_018584345.1 Thuja plicata
CTTTAGTGCTTAAGTTTCACTTAGGCAGCGCTTTATATTTCTCTAGGGCTTTTGCCTTTAGGGTTTCGTGTTTCCTTTTATAAGGATTCACTTCTTTCATTTCAGTAAGGAGATTGTATTGTAATTTCATTTTTGTTAATAGAAGCTTATTTCTGTCAAGATAAATTTCCTGTCTCTGGCCTATTGGCCGCCATAGCTTTCTGTTTATCTTCTGTCTCTGCTTCTTCTCATGACAGTGTTTGCATGCAGGTTTCTTGGGTTGATTTGCAGTTCAGCAAATCTAACACTTTCAACTTAATTGACAATTACACCTAGTATCGAGCAACATGATTTTCAAGAGGATCCTTGTTTGGAACTGGCTATAATTTCTGTTGTGTTGGATATAGTCCCTCTTGCGAGTTTCCCACCTTCCCTAATTGATATAAACCAAGATAGGGAGACTAGGCGATGCGCCTAATTGGCCTATCCTTCATGATAGCCCTTTTCGTGTTTGCATGTTGTATTGTGCTTCTCCCGTAATGTGTTTGCTAAATGTTTGTTAGATTCTTTTATACGACCCTTGTTACTTTGTTGGTGCAAGGTGATAAAGGACTAAAACTTGTTTTACAATTCCTCTATATGCATCTTTATTCTTCTATATGTTGTTTTTATGTTATTTTGTACTTGTGCTATTGTTCATAAATGTTTCCCTTGTATAATCTGCTTGGATCTACGACATGGTAGCACTGATTCTTTTTGGTCTCCAGGTTGTGGTTCAAAAAGATTCCTCTTTGTAACTCTTAATTTTTCTTTCCTCCATTGTGATTGTAGTTCTACTTTCTTTGGGGAATGATGTCAATTCATTTGCAATAATATCATATTTATATGTACATGTTATCTTATGATCATACTGACCCCACAGTAGGTAGATCCCTTATGTGTTCTCTTGTGTATGTTTATGTTTTATTTCCCTTGTTTTGTCTTTGTTTGGGAGCATCTCATAGTGGAAACGTAATCCATAGAGTTGTTTACATTTTCGTTAAAACCATTGCTCCTGTTAAAGTGTTAGCAATGACTTTAACATGGGGGCATACGCTCTGCTCACTTTTTGCACACACACACACCCATGTTCAAAATATTTTCAAACACTTAAAAACTTTTTCCCTTTATGGATTAAAAACAAATCTTTAAAGCATGGACATTTTACTTTTTAAGATCTCTTGATCCCTCCAGTTTAAATATGCATGGATCTCTTGATCCCTCCAGTTTTTCAAAAATTTTGATCCTTTAAGGTCAGAAGGTGTCCTTAAGAATGGATCTTCTTGATGGGTTGACTAGTGACTAGCCACATTCACTAGGCTGTTCAATTCCATCTTTCCAGTTACATTGTTTACTTGTGTGGTTCACAATGAGACACAAGTTCTCATTGGGCAAGATAATCACACCCTCTCTCTCTTTCCTTAACTAGTGATGTCTCTCTTATTGTGATCTTAGGGTTGATAAAGATTTAAGTCCCTTGGGGGCTTGAGGATTTCTTTGTCCCTTTTTTATTCCAATAATATTGTTTGTTCTTTATGATCTCATTTACCAAGAGTTTGTGTTGAGTCCATACTCTTGCTAAATTGGGGGCTAAATGTATAGTCAGAAAATGGAAGTACTTCCATGGTAGACTAGTTTAGCCTTTTGAGTAAGTGGTTTGGGGTCATGTCAAGTGCCTTGAATGGGTTCCTGATTTAGACCTGGCTTTCCCCTTGTTCTGCCCCATCTCTCCACCTCTCTCTGGCTAGTTTCTGGCATTCTAGACTGCATATTTGAGATCTTTGACCTCAAGGTCAGGGTAAACCTTTTAGGTCTATGTCCACCTCAACCCTAACCTAGGTCAAGGTAGACCTCACCCCTGACCTAGGTCAAGGTCGACCTCGACCTTGACCCAGGGTCCATATTTCAGGATCTCACAGTTTCCGGATGTCGGTCTTTGAAAAAGTTAATTCTCGCTTTTGGGTCGGCTGTTTCGGGTTCCGAAGTGATGATTCCTAAATTATATTTAATATAGGTCCTCTCCTAGGGGTAAAGGATTTAATGGGAGTTTAATTCTCCTATGTTGGTCTCCTTAGAAGACTGTGCCCTAATTTCATATAAAAGGGAGCTTTCTCCTCTCATTTTCTCTAAGCATTAAGACTCTCTAACCACAAGCAATCAAGCAAGAAGCTCTTCTAAGTCCTCTATCCAAGCCTAAGCATTATTATGCAATTGAAAAGCATTATCAAGTGAAGTTCAAGCAAGCCAAGGAGAAAGATTTGAAGCAAGCATCTATCCATCATCAAACATTCAAGCATTCATCAAAGAGATCCATGAGAGGCCATTGAAGGATTCAAGCTACATAGTCCCCTTTTTGGTGATCTCTCCATCCACCTTCTTCCAATCCTTTTCATATTCAAGAACCCATTCAAGATTTGGTGTTGGAGATCTACAAGTCATTGATTGAAGACATCCTACATTCTAGATTCTAGATTCATTGGTGCATACCTACTTGTGGATTTAAGGATTTGAATCCTCCACAATGACTTTTACAAGTAAGGTGAATTTATGCATTTCCTTTCTTTACTTTTGCAATTTCAATTATATATTTGAGGTTAATTCCAAAACTGGGGTTTGACCAAGGCAAACCCCTCCCCCCCAACAAACAAATCTCTTTTTCTTGCAGGTTTAGGTTCAGGACTGTGGATTTGAACTCAGATTTGGATACCCTTTTCAACGAACTATCAGGATCCGCGAACAGATTTTCTATCGAACCTGTGCAGGTCAGGGTCAAGATTATTGGGTCAAGGGTGATATTTGTGGGTCAAGGTCAACCTTTTTCATAAGACGGTGTTGGGTCAGAAAAATATTTCTGGGTTTTGTTCATCTCTGCGTTTCTGTTCCGGATCATACTTTAGATTTTCTATAAACTAAGTATAGACCTTAGAAAACAATATTCTTCAGATCTGCAATTCTTTAAGGTTGGTACTTCCTCTCATCCTTTTCAAGTACTGTTATATATCATATCTCCTTAATCATAAAACATAATTTAAGATCTTATTCCTTACTCTCATTTCCAAATGGTTGATTCATTTGTGTATTGATCCTTCTTTTGGGTTAATCAACTTGGATCTTTCATTTGTGCACTTGGGGATAAAAGAGGAACATCTTATCTTCCTTCCCCCTATATGCTTAATCACATTACAATACACACATCATAAACTACAATTAAATGTAAAGGTTAAGGAAATACAACACATACTTCACCTAATCAATTTTCTTCCTTTACAGATATGTTTATAACACTTGTGTTATCACAAAAAATAGTTATTGGATCGGTAATCTCCTCTTGCATACCTTCAAGTAGCTATTTGATCTATACAATGTTTGCACAATTCATAGCTGTAGCAACATATTCAACCTCGACAGTAGACTGTGATATACAACTTTGCTTCTTAATCAACCATGTTACTAATCTTTCTCCTAAAAAGAAAGCTCCTCCACTTGTACTTTTTCTATCATCAATGTTTCCAGCCTAATCAACATTAATGTAGACCTTCAATTCAAAAGTTTCTCCTTTCTTGTATAGTAGACCAAACTCCTCGGTTCCTTTCAGATATCTAAATATCCTTTTAACTGCAGACATATGTGATTCCTTTGGATTGGAAGAAAACCTTGCAACAATACCAACTGCATGAGTTATATCAGTTCTACTATGTACAACATATTGTAGCTTACCAATCATTGATTGGTAGAGTGTCTCATTTACTTCCTTTGATTCATCTTCCTTTGATAACTTGCAACCAATGATCATCGGTGTTCCAACCGGTCTTGAGTCTTCCATCCCAAAAGTCTTTAGGATCTCCTTGATGTACTTTGATTGTGTGATATAGATCCCATCCTTTACTTGTTGAATATGTAGTCTACGAAATAATTTTATCTCCCCTATCATGGACATCTCAAATTCATTTCTCATTTCTTCAGCAAAAGATCTGCATAATGTGTTATTGCCTCCGAAAATAATATCATCAACAAATATCTCAATAATTAAAATCTTATTATCACTATCACATTTCAGATAAACATTACTATTATTACCAGTTCTTTGAAATCCAATCTTGATTAGATATGCATGTAATCTTTCATACCAAGCTTGGGGTGCTTCTTTCAAACCATATAGTGCCTTGTACATTTTGTATACCATGTCCTTGTTAGTATTCTCAGAAAAACCTTCAGGTTGTTCTATATGAACTTCTTCTTCAAGAATACCATTAAGAAATTCAGACTTGACATCCATATGATAGAATTTAAATCCTTTGTAAGCTGCATATGCTAGTAGAATTCTAACTCCTAATCTAGCAACAGGTGCAAAATTTTCACCATAGTCAATTCCTTCTTCTTGTGCATATCCCTTGCAAACTAGTCTTGTTTTGTTTTTTATTACATCTCCATGCTCATTCAATTTATTTCTAAAAATCCACTTTGTACCAATAACATTTTTATCTTTAGGTCTCGGTACTAAATTCCATGTGTTATTCTTTACAATCTGATCTAACTCTTCTTTCATAGCTTCATTCTAGTCTTCATTTTCCAATGCATCCTTTACTCTTCTTGGTTCTAATTAAGAAATTAAGAATTTATTGTCTCTTACCTTGCTTCTTGTTATAATTCCAACATCCTTGTCTCCAATTATCTTACTCAATGAGTGGTGTCTCCTCACATACTTGGCTAGAACAAGCTCGGTAGTCAGTGGAACTTCATTTCCATCATTCGGTTGTAGTTCTCTTTGTTCAATTTCCTCCTTGATTTGTGATTTCGGTAAGGTTTTATGAACATTTGGCTGAACATATATAAATCTTTGATAATCTTTAGGTTCCTTCTTGATGTCCTCATCATTTCTCTCTACAAATTCATCAATTCTCACATTTGCACTTTCCATAATTTTGTTAGTAGATTTTTTTAGACATTTGTAAGCTTTGCTGTTTGTAGAATATTCTAAGAATATACCCTCATCTCCTTTAGAATAAAACTTACCATCTCTAACATCTTTAAGAATATAACATATACTTCCAAATACTTTGAAATAACTCACATTAGGTTTGTGATCATACCAAATCTCATATGGTGTCTTGTTTGTGCCTTTCTTCAATTGTATTCACTTAAGTGTATAAGCAGCAGTGTTGACTGCTTCTTTCCAATAAGTTTGAGAAATACCCTTCTCAATCATCAGTGTTCTTGCACAATCCACATTGGATCTATTTCTCCTTTCAACTACACTATTCTATTGTGGTGTCCTTGGTGCAAACATTTGTCTCTTTATTCCATGTTTATTGCAGAAGAGTGTAAACTTGTCAAAATAAACTCTCCTCCTCTGTCAAATCTCAGACACTTCAGTTTTCTTCTAGTTTCCTTTTCAACTCTTGCCTTGTACCACTTAAACATTTGAAAAGCTTCAGATTTTCCTTTTAAAAACATGACCGACATCATTCTAGAATAATCATCAGCAAACAAAATGAAATATCTATAACCACAGTAGCTTTCTGTTCTCATTGGTCCACATAGGTTAGAGTGCACTAAGTCCAAAATTACTTGTGTAACATAAGACTTACTTGTAAAACTTGACTTAGTCATTTTTCTAACTTGACATTTCTTGCACATGACATTCTCAGGTTTCTCTAATCTCTGTAGATTATTACTCTATTCTTTTTTCTCACTTTAATTAGATTGTCAAAATTTATATGGCATAACCTCTTGTGCCATAACCATGCATCTTCAACTTTAGCATATAAACAACTCTTAGTTGATGTATCAAGGTAAAATATGTTACCTTTCAATTATTCTCTAGTGACAATCAAACTTCCTTTATGATCAAATACTTTTACCTTTCCATACTGAAATTCTAATTGGTGTCCTGTATTGTTTAGCTGTGCCACACTAAAAAAATTATACTTTAGTCCTTCAACCCAATATACATCATCACATTTGGTATTATTCAACATAAGTATATAACCTTTACCTTTCACAGGATATGGGGCATCATTACCAAATCTAACATATCCTCCATCATGTTCTTCCATAGTAGAAAACTTAATTGTATCACCAGTCACGTGGTGTGAACACCCACTATCTATAATCTAGGTACATCATTCTTGCTTACATGTGATATTAGGGCTTTTTCTTCTTGCTTTTCTTCATCTGAATTGTCCTTGATGGAAACATATACAACTTCCTCTCCATCATCATCATATGTATTATCATCGGTTAGTCATTTATTAGCAATATGACATGACTTCTTACCTTTATTTTTGTAATCTCAGAATCTCCTGAATTTGTTTTCTCTCATGTTATCATCTCAGTTGTCTTTCTTCTCATCACTATCATTTTCAGGGCATCTTGCAACAATGTGTCCAATCTTGTTACATTTAAAACATTTCAAGGGTAGCTTACCTTGGTACTTGTCTTTACCTCTATGTAGTCTTCTAGTTAGTAGAGCTTCAAACTCTCTTTCATTGATTCATCTTCTGCATACAGTTCTTCTAGCTCAATTTTGCAACAATATAATCTTTCACTAGCACTACTTGCATTACCATCACTCAGCCTAGACTCCCTAGAGCTTCTGATATTCAAAGATAATTTAAATGCAGACTCAATCCCAACAGTAGCAGGTAAACTATTATCAAAATCATTAAGCTCAAAAGCAATCAACTTAATAATAGTAGCATCTAGTGAAACAATCATTTGAGGAATGGATCTCAGTTCTTGTATTGTAGATACTCGGATGGAATACATAGGTAACAATGTTCTCAACAGTTTTCTTGTCACATCTTCTTCAATTATCTATCCTCCAACACCTCTGATAGCATTCATAGTTTCTTTCAGTCTTGCATTGTATAGTGAAACATTTTTACCTTCTTTCATGCTCGTAACATCAAACTTTCCTCTTAAGATTTCAGATTTTCCCTTCTGAACATGCTGATCTCCACCATGTACCAATTCAATCTTACCCCACATCTGGTTTGTTCTATCACAATCTTTAAGGTCATTAAACTTGAGATTGGCGAGAGTAGATGATATCTTAATCATAACTTATGTGTGGTCTTGTCTTTCTCTTATCTTCTCAAGTGTCAAAGGTCCAAATGGTAGTGGCAAATACTCATTTTCAAGATAGCATAGTGAATACTCTCCAATCCTAGATAGGAACAACCTTGTTCTATTTTTCCATGTAGAGAAGTTATCCTTATTCAACTTTGGTGCCTCCCTCTTGTACATCTTCAAATCTTTAACTCAAGTCTTTTAAAATTATCTGTTAGAGTACTCAGCTTTGATACCAATTGTTGGATTACTGAGAGGGGGGGGGGGGGGGGGGGGGGNGGGTGGTGAATCATAAAACTATGATACTTTAAACCTTAAAAACTCAACTCTGATTCAACTCGGTATAATAAACAACAACAGTAACTGAATCACCAAATAACTTCAATAACTCAAACAATAACTTGCATAAACAGTAAATAACATGCACATGAAACATTCAACACATTTAACTCTGGATTTAATGAGGAAACCCAATTTGGGAAAAACCTCTATGGGAATTTTCACCCACAAATGAAAATACTCTTCTAAAGTATACTCGGTTAAAAGCCAATCTTGTTAAAGATTACAATACACAGTTATATATGACCCTGTTAGGGGATTTACCTCAGACCCGTTAAGATATTCACCCTATTAGTAGTGGCATGGTTAGAGGGATTTGAACACTCTTTTAGAATGTTTCCTTTCTCAAGGATATTACAATAAAACTGTTAAGTCCACTCGGTTCAGAGATTTCTTTGTTACAAACGCAAATAAGCAAAACTGTATGAAATGATCTATAAAACTGCAACTACCTCTTGCTTGATCATATCCCTTATGTTCTCTCTCTAACTACTGACATCAATACTTCATCTATCTCTGCTCTAGACTTAGATTTCACCTCTTTGCTCTTCGATGCATCAACACATTTAACTTCGGATTACAATAAAACATGAAACATTCAACACATTTAACTCCGGATTTAACGAGGAAACCCAATTTGGGAAAAACCTCTATGGGAATTTTCACCCACAAATGAAAATACTCTTCTAAAGTATACTCGGTTAAAATCCAATCTTGTTAAAGATTACAATACACATAGTTATATATGACCCTGTTAGGGGATTTACCTCAGACTCGTTAAGATATTCACCCTATTAGTAGTGGCATGGTTAGAGGGATTTGAACACTCTTTTAGAATGTTGCCTTTCTCAAGGATATTACAATAAAATTGTTAAGTCCACTCGGTTCAGAGATTTCTCTGTTACAAACACAAATAAGCAAAACTGTATGAAATGATCTATAAAATTGCAACTACCTCTTGCTTGATCATATCCCTTATGTTCTCTCTCTAACTACTGACATCAATACTTCATCTATCTCTGCTCTAGACTTAGATTTCACCTCTTTTCTCTTTGCTGCATCACTCTGTAGCACTTCAACACTTCAACTTGCTAGCCCTTTGATATTTGAATTCATCCTTTAAATAGACTCTATTTTTGCCTCTTAATCTCCTTGATTAGGTTTTCCTTCAATTACACTCAGGTGTTAGATCAACTTTTTGAACTGATTCAGTGAACTTGAAACTCGGTTAGCTGCTTTGATATCACCTCGAAACTTGCACTTTTCTTGGAAATAAAACCTTCACTTTTGCCTCTTAATCAATACCATAGATTTCTTCCTTGAATTTCCCCATGTGTAGATCTTGTAACCAAATTATTCTTCATTCTTGGAATCCTCTAGATCATTGTGCCTTTCCATTAAATGTGTTATTATCCTTGTTTCTAACATCTGTTATTCTCGACAACTAACTCTAAATTCGGTGACTAACATGCACTACTTGGTGCTTCAATGTCTCGGTGTCCTGACCGACTTACATAACCCTTTACTGATAGACTTCTTTCTGCTCGGTAGCTTAACTCTTTAGTCTTACCGACTTGCCCAATCTACCTTACCGACTTGATAAAGTAGAAACCAATTATCTCAAGATGAAATTATCACTGCCTCATCTT
Source organism: Thuja plicata (assembly GCA_018584345.1). Lineage (NCBI taxonomy): Eukaryota > Viridiplantae > Streptophyta > Pinopsida > Cupressales > Cupressaceae > Thuja > Thuja plicata. The sequence continues at coordinate 756,761 of MU226117.1, forward strand.
TATCTATTGCCCAATTAAATCAACTCCAAAAGATATGGCAATTCAATATGAACCAGAAATCAATTGCTTGACATTAATGACAAAATAACAAGTACTCCAGTCCTTTCTACAATCTTGTATACCTTTGATCTCGGTCTTCATCATCATCTCCATTAGTTGAGTAACAATATCTACCTTAGTGATAGTGTCCAGTGACCAAACCGAATTCACAATACCTATCTCAATGTTTTATAATTCTTGGGTGACTATTTTTCTCATATCCTCTGCTTGTTTCAAAATAATTTCCAGGGAGGCCTTGTATTCCTCTACTTCAATGTCTTTATCCCTGCCCAAGCCATATTCACCATTTACCTCCTTATCTTTACAAAGGGTGGTCGAATTTCCCAAACCACACAACTTCTTTCTGAATGTACTACCAGGAAGATGACCATTCATTCCTACCAAATCTTGCTCTTCCCGCCACTCACCATCTTCCCATTCCTTAATCCTATTGGACCTAACTTCACCTTCCATATTCCAATTGTTAGTAGGAGTAGGACTTTCACCCACATCCTCCAAAAAATCTCCCTCTTCAAGATCGGTGCTAGGATTGGATTCCTTGGCCAAGAAAGAGGACCACCTTCTTCTAGTCAAGAATGTTTTATCCAAAGATTCAAGAATTTTATCCCAATCCTCGGAACTAGAATTCATCCCTATTATTTCTGTATTAGTCTTGATATCAACCTTAACAGGTTCAGGATGAGGTTGCCCTTCTAGCCTAGAAGGAATCTTGCCAGGGGAAGCAAGAATATCCCGCCTGCAGTTTTCAATCAAAAGACCCCCATAGTCATAAATTTTTTTGATATTAAATTATGGATTAAGGGAGAAGGGAGGAGACTGCACCATGGTTGTAGGTAAAGGAATCTTTCCGGTAATCAGAGCACTATGAAAGATCGACCAGAGTATGTAGTCCCTCTTTCTTTAAGAATTAGGGGTTTAAGATGCTTGACCATAATATCCATGTTAACAACTATTTTAATTTCATAATTTTCAAGGAAACCATCTTCCAATTTTACAAAATTCCTAAATGATTACCAATATCTTTCAAAATAGCACTATGAGTTAATTCAATAGGGAAATTCATAAGTTTAATCCGTCTAGTGATTTTCATATTATTAATTTTATAGTGATCAAAGTTAGGATGCCAGTCTAGGATTACAAATTTATGCCCTCTAAATTCTAGACATTTTCCTTCTAACAAATCCTTTTTAATAGATGCATTAACACAATCAATAAAAATGAAGCCCTCATTAAGTATAGTTAAACTTACCTGAACCTTGTAGAAATTCCTAATCCAGTTTTGTAAGGAAACTTAGGTGCGGAAACAGCTTCCTACGCTAATCTCTATAGGAAAGTATTGTGCAAATTCTTTTCAATCCTTACAATTACAGATTCATTAACTACTTTAACAAAGATATTGCAACC
>MU226117.1:764144-817724 GCA_018584345.1 Thuja plicata
TTTTTCTGATTTGTGGGGCTGGGTGCTAAAGCTTTTGACATGGAGCTATGAAACAACACTACCACAACAACCATCACACCATGGCAATTATCAGTTAGACTAGAGGTTTTGCATTCAAATTGTTAGTAGTTGTTGTGGTGGGATATTATGTGTAAATTGTTTAAGAACAGGCCGCTTGGCAATAATTTTTTAAGTTCCAGAGATAATTTTGTTTCATAGGACCAAAGCAGAACACAATTTGGAGTGATAATTCACAGGAGATAACATCCAAATTTCTATGATTATTCCAGAGGTTGGTGGTTGGATTCATGCCAGTGTGATTGATAGTAGCCATAATATTTGGCCTACAACCATTGTTGGCATTGCAACCATAAAAATCAGGGCTCTTCTTGCTAAAGATCTTTCATATGAAAATTAGGGGCAATTTTCCTTTTGAAAGAATAATGCCGTTGAGTGGAGTTTTAAAGTAACACAAGTTTGAGTTGTGAAGCAGGAAGCCATCCTTACGGTATTTAAGATGCTTGGTTGTTTTGTATCTGATAGGGCTTACCTTCATGCTGAACCTGCTTATGGTTGTGATTTCAATCTGTATGTTTAAGTTTCCTTATAATTGCCACAACCTTTGCATGCCCTGCCTTTTTTAGCATACGTGTACTCCAGTGAAAGCAAGCAAACTGTCTATTCTGGCACATCTGTAGTTAGTTTTCTTGTTCTTATATCTTGAAGTATGAACTCTTTTTTTAGAAGGGTTGAAATAATTTCTTTTCATTTAATGTGACAGGATGATAAAATACATGATGTTTTGGGTCACTTTCAGAAGGAATTTGAGGGAGGTGTTTCAGCTGAAAATCTTGGTTAGTATGAAAATTCATGAATTAAAATATCATAATTAGGTAACAATATCTTTGGCTGTTTGGTCTTGTGTGGCAACATTGTTGTATTTGAGTTGAAGATAATAAACAAATCATTTTGAAAGCAGCAGGATAGGATAAACTAATTGGTTTTATTTTTGATAGTTTTGTGAAGGAAGCCATAAGAGTTTATCATTATTTACTGTTATCTGACCATTTGCTATATGCAGATGGCCTATATAATATGGCAATTTCATCGCCTGTTGGTATATTTTATAAAGCATAAAATGCAGTTTAGCTTCAAATGTCCAATATTACGTGTTCTGACTAATTAAGTCCCAGTTTAAAATGGCAATGTAGATTTTCATTATTTGTATTTGTCATCTGCAACCATCAGTTCCTTGTCAGAGAGGGCAGAAAAGATACTTTTATTTCATCAATGTAAGAATATGCAGATGAATTCAATATTCATTTAATGGAGAGCTATCATTGAAGTTTTTCGTTTTTATGTATTTGCCCTTCTTTTACCCCTTTCTGGTGTTCTGATTGAAAGAATAAGAAAGAATGTGCTTGTTTAGCTGTCATATGCCCTTGTCTTTTGTTCTGCATGTGTTGAAGCGAATTGAGTAGCCTTCTTGAAATTTATTTTTGTAATCCAAGGTGAAACATTCCACATTGGCTCCCATTTTGATGGTTTTGATCACATTTTGATACTTGGCAGCTGCCTTGGATGATTTTTGGGTGCTTTAATCTTTCATAATTTCCTGTTAAGAATTGGACTTCAAATCTATCTTTTGACATATGTAATACCTTTTTAATATTGGTTTTTATTTATCTCAACCTTTGTAAGTCAATTTCTGGTGTTCTTGAGATCATCTTAGACGGGAAACTGTAAATCTTGTTCTTCCATTGAGTTTGAACTAGTCATGTCAGGTCTACAGAGAGTTGAATTGGATGGTAAGGGGCATGTGTATTTCTTAAAAGCATAACAAGGTTTATGCCTTCTAACAGAAAGACAATAACCAGGCTACTACCATTACTCTAGCAAACTAGATAATTGAAAGTGAACTGTTTGTTTTATTTTCAACTTGATCATGCATTAAAAACATAATTTGGTAATCTGACAAAGGCAAAAGATGACACCTATATTTTTCTGACAGCAATTTCTAGAAGCAATGAAATTTAACATTGTGATAAATAATCTCAAAGATTCCATTGCTATAGCAGATTTTATTTCCAATAGCCTTATTTTCCTTTTCCCTTTCATATTTGTCCATATCTTTAGGTATGCGGTGTTTTCGGTTGCTGATACTTTATAGTCATTGTTTTTTTGGTTTGAATTCCCTTCATGGCACCTTTAGTAACAATTTGTCCTTGCCTAGAATTATTGCATTGTGTATATAATTTGCCAGGTTAGTTATGCAGAATTGCTAAAAAGGGTATTCTTTTATGGTTCTCCTATTAGGGGCAAAATATGGAGGCTATGGCTCATTTTTGCCAACCCATCAGCGGTCTCCATCAGTTTTGCTTCAACCCAGAACGCCTGCCATTGTGCAGAACTATAGTATGCAAAATCCTCCCAATGAAGGGACAACAGAGGTAGTATTGTCTGTCTAACTTAAAAATGTGGATAAATTGATTGCAATAATATGTATTTGAAAAACTTTAAGATCAAGATTTATATTAGCCTCTGATTAGAATAAGACTTAAATAATTATTTGCAGCGCATGCGCTCAGCAGCTGCAATCTCAGGGGGTGGTGCCAATCCCTTAAAGGCAAGCTGCATATCGAGCCATGTATTGTCTGCTCCAGCAGCGTTTACTGTGGATATGGTAAACAAGGGTGATATGCCAAGCAATGCTATGAAGGGAAGTAAGGAAATGTCCCCTCTGAAAAAGTGTTCTGTAGCAAAGAATGTATCTGGCAATGAACAAAATAAGATTCCACTAATACGATTTAAGGTGCCTACTGACTCTGTTCAGCGCTGTAAGAGCTCTGCAATTTACAGTACGCTAGGCCTTGATAATTCTCCATTATCATCATTTGAGGATAGTCCTGAGGACAGACAGGAAAGCTCACCTGGTGATGAATATACTCCTGTTCAGTCACCTATTTCTATGATCCGAGTATGTATCTATCATATTTCTTAATCTGCTTGATGATGTTTGTGAATTTTTCTTTGTTTTACAGAATTCACACACTATTTGTGGATTTGATGATGTTCTACTTGCTATTGAAACAGACAATGACCTCATATCAGATTCCTGGAGGTTTTTTGCTTAGTCCTCTTTGTGAAGATCTCCTTAAATTGCCAGAGAGATATGACAAAGCTTCTGCTAGAGATGCTAAAAATAGGACAATTAAGGCGGAGCTGCAGGAAGCACATACAACAAACAAAAATGAGTTTGATCCAGGAACGGATTTCCAAGGCTCAAAGGAAAGGAAAGGGAGGTCGGATGAGAAACATGGTAAATATACAGAATTAAAGAAGGAGAATGATACTGAAATTGGGAAAAATGCTACAAATAATACAAAGAAGGATTTGGATTTTGAGAACAAAATGGGAAAGGATTTTGGTTCTAATAATTTGAAATTTCCAATAAAGTCCTTTTCAAAGGAATATCATCATGAACGGGCAGAAAGGGAATTAGTGGGTGATTCAGGAAAAGAAAAGATAAAAGGATCTATTCTGCCAAAAGACGCATTCAAGGGAGGGCCAAAGGACAAGATATTCAGGTCTGATTTACCAAAAAGTGAATGCAAGGAAGTAGATGGGAATATGGATTCTAGTAGAGTCATGAAATCAGATGCTAGGTCAATGCCACCATCAAGTAAGTCAGAAAGCAAAGAAAAGGAAAGTTGTCAAGTGAAAGAAGTTAGGAAAGGCAGTGGTTGCAGAGATTCTGCAACTGATATTAAGAAGTTGGCTAAAGAGATTGGTACAGACAGCAAAAGTAATGATCTTTCAAAAGACCTTACTGGTTACAAAGAATGGAATGAGCTGAAAGATGCAACAAATGAAATGTCAAAAGACAAGCTTATTGGGAAGGTTTATACTGATGAAATTGCTGGTTTACATAAGGAAAATGAAAAGGAACATGTCACAGCCAATAAGAAAAAACAAAAAGACATGAACAGAAAAAACTGTTCGTCAAAAGAATCATTAAAGGAAAAATCTAGAGATTTGACAAGATCATCATACAAAGATTCAAGAAAAGACAAGCATAAGCATGCAAAGGATTCATTGACATCTGAAGCATTTGGTGAAAGTATGAAAGGTCACAAAGAATTAAAGCAAGCACCTTGTAAGGACTTCCAAAGGGATCATATTAAAGATTTTGAGCAGGAACAGAGTAGAAATAGAAAAGATTCTATTGATGTTTATCGAAAGGATAGTATAAAGGAATCAAGATTTGAATATATGGAAAAAGGATGTTCAAGGGCACCTGAAAGAGAAAAGGAGAGGGAGCATAGCTTAACAAAGGTACCTTCATCAAAGAAATTAGATCATGCTTCAACTAGTGAAGTAAATGGTTCAAATGCTGCTGTTTCCCATTCTTTACCGGGAAGCATGATGGGCACTGATCCAGGATTGCTACCTGTGGCTCCTGTTGTTATAAATGAAAACTGGGTACAGTGTGATGCCTGTTATAAATGGCGGTTGCTTCCTCCTGGGGTGGATACTACATATTTTTCTCAAAAATGGCTTTGCCATATGCTTGATTGGCTGTATGTGCTTGTACTTTTGAATTGTTAATTTCTTTTCTCTATTTTTTCCACGAGTGTAATAACCAATAATCAACAATGTGAATTTCATGTTTTGCATAAAAAATTGTGAGAGAGTCTAGTTGTGTTGTATCTTATGGGTGTACTATGGTTATTTTAACTGTTTTCACTTTTCATTCTACAGGCCTTCAATGAATCGGTGTGATTTCACTGAAGATGAGACTACACAAGCAGTCCGTGCTTTGAATGGACAACCACAGACTCAGTGCCAATTGGATGCAAGCGGAGGGCAATTTATACCTCCTGGAGGTCCTGCTTCTGCAGCTGTCCTTGATATTAAACAAGCTGAGCCAAGTCATGATATGAAAGCTCTTAAGTCCAGTAATATCTCTAGCAATGGTAAGAAAGGACAAGTGCAGAGGAGTATGGTCAGTGCCCCAGGCTCAACAAACCTTCCAAGTTCTCTTTCAAAAAAGACTAAACAGAGCTCAATAAAGAGTAAGAGCTTAAATGATGTAGTTCAACCATCTCTGGAACAAGTTCAGGGCAGCACAGGTCTATCACACCAAGCAATTAAAGGGAATGCTTCTTTAATAGAAACACATAAATTCAAACAAAAGGAAAAATTAAAAATGAGACAAAATATACCTGATGAAGGTAATTTGTGAATTTGATTTCATATAATTTTTGTCGGGAGTGATTCTGGTCTGTAATTTCCTGAAGATAATCATTCTCGTCTGGGTGCACTTCTAAGATGGTTATTCTTTTTTTAGTACTTAATTTGAAATTTCACATAGAATTCTTTCATGGTTACCTTACTAAAGTATCTAATATATAATATTTATGAGCTTGAAATTTTAAATCTGTTGGCAACTATGTTTTAAGTGATGAGGATGAGAATTGCTGTTCAGATGTCTTCAAATGTTGCTCATTAAAATTTCTTGCTGAAGCATTGACTGGGTCTTTTTATTCATGCTTCACAGTTGAATATGATACTGGTGAAGGAAGTACACCCAGATTGAGAGCTAAGCGTAAGAGCGAAGGTGAACCTGAAGTGCATAAGCATGTCAAGAAAAGCAAGGCAAAAGATACTACAGGCATCACTGAAGATTCAGTTGAAAAAATTGGTCCCAATAACATCATTGGTACTCAAGTCAAAATATCAGGTGCCAAATTAAATAAATACAATGATAGCTCTTCTCCAAAAAAAATGAGAGAAGGTGTATCAGCTATGGATAAAACATTCAGGGACCAAGTTCAGACGTCATTAGAAACTGATAGCAGAGGAACTTACAGTGGCTTTGATACAGGAAAAGTTGATGGAAGGGATATTATAGCTAAGAAGAGGAAAATGAAAGAAGGGATAGATGACCAACAAGAAGGCCTTCCAGATCAGGAATATGTTAAAGATTGTAAAAGTACTGCAAAAGAAGCAGAAAGTGAAACTGAATATAGAAGGGACAAGAAAGCAAAAGTTTTAAAATCAGAGGGAAAGGAGTCCAGTGCAAGCAGAACAGATAAGAAAGGAAAAGTGACTCGCATCCTGGTATCTTCTTCTAAAGATCAATTGGCTAATGGACTGGAGGAGCAGAGTAGAGTTAGCTATGAGAAAGATCGTGAATGGAGTCAACCTAGAGTACAAGGTGTTGCCCGAAGAGTCACAAATGGTATGGATATGTTGAAAAGGGAAACTGGGTACACACAACCTTTCGTTGCTGCAACATCAAGCTCCTCGAAGATTTCATGTTCACTCAAAAACTTGGCCAACATTCAGGAAGTAAGAGGATCGCCTGTGGAATCAGTTTCCTCATCGCCAATGAGGATATCCAAAGTGGAAAAATCATCTCTAACTGGAAGAAATGGTTTAGGTGTGGAGGATTCAATTGATGGTGATTTCCCTTGCTTTGCCAGTCCAAGAAGATTTTCTGATGGTGAAGGTGACACACAAAGTGACCGCTCAGCACCGGTTAAGAAGATAAAAACTTCCGGTGTTGAACTGCCTGTCTCACATGAGAGTTGCAAGTTTCAAGCGTCTCTTCTGAATTCAGGAAAGGTTGATGACAATCATGACAAAGATGAAAAACTGTTTTCTGATGTCAACATCAAAGAGAAGAAATCTCACCAGATGGATAGAACTGGCAATATTACTGATCATTTAGTTAGTAATGGCAGTGCTGTTGAGCGACTGAGTGAAAGAAAAGATAAGGATTGGTCTCAAGAAAAAATTAGAGATCGCTATAACACTGATGGTTGTCAGGACAAAAAACTACTAAGGGAGAAAATAGTTAGGGATCAAGACAGAGAAAGGGAGAAAAATCCTGTACATGTTAAAGGAAAAGATAAGATTCATGATTCTATCAGTGATAGTCACGAGGACTTATACATTCACGGGAAGGATAGGAGATCGCATGAAGGACCTCCTGAGACTCATGCACACTCACTTTACCATGAGCCCTCTAGGGGTGGCAAGGAGTTTGTTGATGACAAGCGGAGCAATAAATCTGATAAGGACAGAAGAAATGATACAGATTGGAGCAGTAAAACTGATTCAAGGAAAAAGAAATTGTCTGAAACGAGAAGAGGTAATCAACTGAAACATGGCTTAGATGACAATAAAGAAGTTATGCCATCTGATTTACATGATAAGCAGAATAGAGATTCTATCTCAAAGCACCAAAATTTGGGGGTGGTGCTTAGGAAAGATGGAAAGGCAAATGTACAGAAGAGCTTACAGCAGGACCTTTCTCGTGGCGGTGAGAGAATATCTAACCATGGGCCGGTGGATAGAAATGTTCAGTCTGAAACTACTACTAGGGACAAATTGCAAGGCATTCCAAGTCTTGGAGATAAGTTAAATTTACAAGGACATGGTTCTGCAACTGCGTGCATGAGCAACAAAGGTACCCGGGCAGGAGTAGCAACAGATGTTTCTTATGGTGAATTTTCCAAAGTACCTAGAGAGTCGAGCAAAGCAGATAATTTTAATGGAGCGCTAAACAGTCGTTTGAAGCCCCCTGCATCAAATGGAGTTTCAGGAAAAGATCCCGAGGGGGCCCTTTCTAGTCCTGTTCGGAGAGAATCTGGGCAAATCATGAAAGAAGCAAAGGATCTGAAACATATGGCAGACAATCTAAAGGTTTCTTCAATTTTAATTCTTCTTTTCTGCTATATATTTATATATGTTAGGTGTCTACTTGATATTTGAATTCTGTGGGACTGTGAGCTGCTTTATATCACTAACATCCGTGTGATGCCTATGACAGAGTAAAGGCATGGACCTTGAAAGCAATTCCTTGTACTTCAATGCAGCCTTGAAATTTCTCAAAACTGCTTCGTTGATGGAGCTTTGCAATGGTGACAATGCAAGGCATGGAGAAATAACTCAGTCGATGACTGTATACACAGACACTGCAAAGCTTTGCGAGTAAGTGATCATATCATTCATGGTTTTATTAAAGGAAAGTTTTTATATATTGCTTTTAGTTTGCAGGTCTACAGATAAACAGTATATGCTTTGTAGGCAACTTCAGAATGGATTCAAGCTTATGCAAATAATGACATGAAACCTCTCTATTGGCTTACAGATATTGTGCTCACACATATGAGAGAAATAAGGAAATGGCAGCTGCTGCCCTGGCATATAAATGCATGGGAGTGGCACACATGAGGGTTGTTCATTCAAAAAATGTATTTATAAGTAGAGATCAGCATGAGTTGCAAACGGCTTTCCAGAGTGCTCCATCTGGTAATATAACAGGGCTAATTAAATATTTTCAGTTATGCACCTTGTGTCTACAGAGAGCACACACGTTAAAGGACTTCTGTAAAATTTCATTCTTCAAATGTTATTGATTTATTATTGATTGACTGCATTTATTCTAGTGATGTGTCGATTATGCAACTTAAACTTTTGAAGTTAACCGAGTTTATATAATATAAATGTGACTATAAATTCTATACTGCTACTCTTTGTTCAGAACAAAGAAGGTTCTTAAGTTTGTACCTTAGAAAGCTAGAAATTCCCTTTTTAGAAGTTAGAACAAAACAGGTTCTTAGTTTGGTAAGCTAGAAATTAATATTTGCCTACTGTTTCTTGCCGTGTGTTGCATCACCTTTGGTTTGTTTCTTTTTAACAATTTTTACTTCCCAAGGATCAATGTAGTTATTCTAGTCGTTTAGCAATTACTACTTTATTGATAAATTTTTCTTTTTTATTTTGTTAATTTCTTATCACTATATGTGATAGTTATTGATTAGTTTGTCCTTGGAGGGCTTTTATTAGATGAGATTTGTTCTTAATTTTTTAAAAGCTATAAATTTCTATTTCTCTAGCATTTTTTGATGTATAAATTTTTGTAGTTTCCAAACATCAAGTTGTAGCTATTCTAGGATCTAGCAATCACTACTTGATAATTTATTCTCACTATATGTGATAGAAATATAGTAGTTTTTATATGGAAGGCCTTTATTAGATGAGTTTGTAAAAATCTAGACACATTTTTTTTGTCAAACTTTCATATTAGCTTATTGAAAGAACCACCAAAGCCTGCAACTATGTTTCACAAACCACCTTCAAGATACTCATTAAATGATTTTACCATGGAGAGAGACAATTGAGTGTGAGTCAATTTGACCCGGGGTTATTTGTCATATAGCCTCATTTGAGATAGGAAAAAGTGTAGTGTAAGAAGTGCCTGTAATACTCTTGAAAAATGGAGTTACAGTGAAAACAGGACGATTTGTAAAACATGGATGGGGCAAATATTTTACAGAAACAAACTTTCTGTCGTGCATAGATTATGGACAATGGTAATTAGCACTTTAAGCCATATATTTATTTGACAGAAAAAAGACCAAAGTACTGGCATACTTGTTTAAAGGTGTTTCTGATAAAAGTTGCAGTTACTTGTTAATATAAGTTCTTTTAGAAAGCAATCTTGATTGGCGTGTTTTTGTTTATGGTTTGTTGTCAGTTGATTTTTCCTGAATGGTTTGGCTGAATCAGTTGCATTTGATTGCTACATCACTTGTTTCTTTCACATTACCATGTGATGCATCATTTTTATTGTTTTAGGCAAGATATTGTAGTGGCTTGTTATACTGTATGCTAGCTATGTCAAATGCCTAATGTCCCAGGGCTCTCGGTTGTTTTCAGGGGAATCCCCATCATCATCAGCCTCAGATGTTGACAACTTAAATAACCATGCATTGATGGATAGAAGTTCTGCTAATCCTGGAAAGGTAGCTGGGTCACCTCAAGTACCTGCTGATCATGTGATTGCTGCTCGACATCGTGCTGTTTATGCTCGTGTATTGCAATATGTAAGTTACAACTGAATGTGCTGTTATTTTTTAAGAAAAGATAACTTTTCCTTGCGAGATTCTACAAAAATCTGTATAAACTACATATAAGTTTTTCACTGGAGAGTTTTTTATGAATATGAGAGTGGCAGGTACAAAACATATTTGTTTGATTGAATGATAATTTCTTTTTATGCATATTTGTTGCCTTCCTGCTTATCCATTCTTAACTGTGCTTGAATTTTGCTTTTCTGTCGACTTCTCAACTATATTGATTCTTTGTTTCCCTACTTCTGTTATTCTCAACTTTCTGTGCTGGTTGTACTATAAATGTAGGCTTATTTGAGTTATTTTGAAGGTTAACTGATTCCGCTTTGATTTGTTTTGTTACCATAGACACGTGATACCATTGCTGCTGTTGAAGCATTTAAAAAATCAGAAAACGCATTTGCAGTAGCCAATGGCAGTTTGGATGATGCCAACCATGAATCAGCAGGAATATCTGCGGTGAAAAGAGTTATGGATTTCCACTTTAATGACATTGACACGCTGCTCCATCTTGTTAAGCTTGCCATGGATGCAATGTCTCATTAATTTGGTGTTTGTAACATCGTCCCTTGTGAATAAAGCTGTGTTGATCTCAGTTACTTATTCAGGTAAGCAGGCCATAGGAATGAGAAAATGATTGCTATGGCCATTACTGCCCTGCTCAAATTCTGCCATTTATTTACGCTGGAATGAGTTATTCATAACTGTACAATATGTACAATGATTTGTGATTTGTATAAAATATTTTTTCCCTTGTGGTATCCGAAGGTTGAAACAGTATTAATAGTAAACATTTTTGATCTTTTCAAGGCCACAACAAAAGAGATGTGGTCTTGTCCCTATCTGAGATGTATGGGAATATGTAGATAATGAATTTTGACAGATGGATATAATTATCAAATTCATCGTTTTGAGTTTTTTTAAAAATGGATTATTTATAATGGCAATCTCCCAGTGCACCGGTTGTGATTCTTACACTGTTGCTCAATCTTTATCTTTTGATAACCTGTTGTGATTCTTACACTGCTGCTCAATCTTTATCTTTTGATAATTAAGAGCAAGTTGCTCTTGCTATTCTTTTTGATTAAATAAAATGTGGCACGAGTCCAAGCTACAAAGACCCCACCACAGGATTTCAAATTTTGAAATAGAAACCAATTCCATGGTTAAAAGACAAATAATGAATTTAAAGTCACTCCTAATTGTGCTGCTCAGGCATCCCCAGGGTGTTTGCAAGGATAGCCAGATCAGGAGTGGTGAAACCAGGTATGCATTTCAACTAGTTTTTTTTATTGTCAATCTCTATTTCCTGCTCTTTAATCTTTGTAATCTTTGTTTTCTTAGATTTTTTAGATTTTATTTTCCATTTTGATGTTTTAAGACTAATGCTTCCATGACAATGATGTATCCCAGCATTCAAGCTTGGTGGTAGAGGGGAATATTTATGATAATAAGAATTCATCAAGTTCTCAGGTGAGATGTATACTCCTTAATGCAACCTGGTTAGGCCTGATGGCGGATGCATGTGTGCACCTTAAAGGTCACAAGGTTTGAATCTGGAGTGGGCTTGGGTTGTACAAACAATATGTAAGGTAAATGGAATTTTACTATTCAAGCTTCCTATAATAGGTACACTAGTGATACATCAAATTGGTGTCTTGCTTGGCGTTGACCTAAAAATCTATCATTACCTTTTCCTAAAAATCTACCATTACCTTTTTAACCTTTTTATAATAGATCAAGTTCAATTACTGCTTGGGACATTGGCTTCCATTTTTGTTAATCAGTGCAATTTACATATATTTTAAGAGCTGATTTAGGCATCAAGTTCGGCCATGGTGAGATACTGTCAACTTCCTAGGTTGTTCAAACATAACTTGTCCTTCGTAGCAACCAATAACTTCTTTAATCTTTTGGAGAAAATCGATTGGAGTTTTTTTGTAAAGAACATGCATGCCATCTATAAAGTGGACCATAACCACTAACTCCATAAAATATAGTTGGCTTATTGAAAATCATTGATAAAAATTCTATCATAAGGGGGCTTTGAAAGATAAATATAGGACTCGTCACAGGGTTACAGAATCAGTCTATTTTCAGAGCTTTTGTTCTATTTACCAAAATGATTCACCCAGCTATATTAGTACCCGTTCCCATATTTAAAATCCATTATAGCAGGTTTGGAAAAATAGCGAGTTAGCTTCTAAATGAAGTCCTTGGTGTTTTGAATTAGAAATAACACAAGATTGAAGTGTTTGTGAAGAGCAACAAATCTGACGTTTCTGTAGACATAAGTCGCTTTAGTTCCACAGATTGTTCTAATATCAAAGGTGCTGCTGACCATTATTTTCGCAGAATCTGTTTATGCTTATTAATTTATATGCAACTGTAAAGATTTGATGCTTACCTATAAAAAGCTGTCTTACCATCAGAAGGTGGTGCTGGCCAGGGGTGGTGTGCTCTGGCCTCAGATTCTGATTATCATTATGTTAATTAAATTATTACAACTGAACAGATTTCTCACGCTCGTCCCATTGAGCATATATAAGCGATTATGAAACTTCAAAATGTAATATTCTTAGTGGCAGACATGGTATGCATCATCAGGGCTACACTTAGATAAATATAAAATTTGGAGAATGTTCCTATCTCAAGTTATGTCCATTTGGTAATAGCAATGGGATCAATAATTGTGTACAAATCTTTATATCCATCCCATTTTATGAGCATATGTTTTTTTTAACAGGGCATTCTTATGTATTATTACTTACTATTTTTGTTTGGAGTGCAATGGCATGAAATATGCTATTTAAGAGCTCACATGCAAAAATAATGAAAACATGAAGGTTTAATAAGTATAAAACATTGTTGTATTTGTGGATAAATATTTATATTGAATTGAATAGAATAATTTTAATTAAAGAATTATGTACTTCAATAAATAAAATAATACATAGTTATGAATTTAGTAAATAAAATAAATAAATCAAGTTAATAATATTTAATTTTATAGCTGGCAGAAATTGTAAAACAGTGTTTTTGAAAAAATGCTTTTGAATTTTTAGATGTAATTCCTTAAATTATAAAACAATATAGATTTTATGTTATGTAAATGTAAAAAGTATACACATAATGTCATCATATAAATAAATATTCAAGTTTCAATTTGGAGAAAATAATAGAAAAAAATATTTCAATGTCTTCAAATTTCAATATTTAAAAAAAAACACAACATTCTGATTAAATGTAGAAGACATCGTTTCTTGTTTGGTTGATCAAAACCGCTTCAATGTGTAAAGAACGCTATGACATTGGATTCCGTATGCCACAAAATTAAATGAAGTACTATCATGAATATTTAATTAATGATAATTGGAATTCGTTGCTTATTTAACTCAATTGCCAATGACAATTTGTTACAGTTGGTGAGATTCTTATGCCTCTAATAATCGTTATCTACATTTAAAAGGTGACTCCCTTATAAAAAATATATTTTTAAAGCTTTGCGGATGCTTTTAATTAAAAGCTAGTGAAGGGTTTCTCTTTAAACTAGAAAATGAGAGGATATAGGGTATATGTGCAAAGTCTCACAATGGAAAAATAAGGATGCTAAAAGTTTAAAAATGTGCTTGACATTGCTTAAACATGAAAATGAAAACATGTACATTAAAAATGTGGAGTTGAATCCAAGGTTTATGAAAGACTTTGTATTTCACACGACATATATTACACAGTCATAGAAAGATAGTAGAAATAAAACTAATGGGAAATTTTGGAGCTACTAGAAAGAGAAATTTGGTCAAAAATCTTTCTCCTCATGTAGATTCAAGAATAGGTCATTAGTGAAGATTGATATTTTTAGTGTGTAGGTTTGACATACATAATATTTCATTAGATTGAACCACTAGGCAAAGGCTTTTGATTTTGGATTTGATCTCTTTATTCAATTTGGAGTTTGACATGACTAGGGGACCTATTGAAAGTCTCCAACAAATTTTGGATCAACTTTTGGTTACAATTACACCTCTATATCTTAGTTTCACATATGTGCTTTTCAATGATTTGTAGTTATTAACTTGTTGGCTCAGTTTAGTTGTATGTTTTCATTTACATACTTTAGGACCTAGTTAGTTTGTGTTTGACACCTCAAATAGTCTCTTACCACAAATTAATGAACCCAAAGGAGAAAAGGACATTGTTTGATGCTCTCGTAGTGAGAGCAAGTTATGCACACCTCATTGTTGTGGATCATATTTCAATGTTTAGTGAAAGAGGGTTTGGTCCTACGTTTTATGTTAGCAAATAGTTTGATATCCTATGTACCATGTTAGAATACACTTAGCTAGATCACATTGACATTTAGCTTTGATATGATTGTACATGATCACTTGTTGAATTTAGTTAAACACTTATTAAATTATTTAATTAAATCACACATGTAGCAATTTAATCATTGTAGCATTGGGCAATTCCATTAAATTAGATATACATGCTCATCATCATGTTTGTTGCATTGAGTCAAAGCAATAAGACACATTGTTTTGCATTAAACAAAAATATGTAATATATGTTCAATACAAGATATACAACAAAAATTACCACTAAGACAAAATCTGGTGAGGGATCCTATACATTTAATCTCTTTATGGCTGATGGTTGTAAGGAACCTTGGGCCTAGGATGTGGAGATGGTTGAGAGGGGCATTTGTGTGTTGTAGATTTGACTGAATCGTAGAAGCACTCTTCCTCTTCATGCCTTGGACACTACCCTATACAATGTCGTACGTATCCTGAGACAATTGTTGATACTATGTAGTCGCCACTCTGTGGCTCACCATTGTCTCACCTCTTGACACAAAGTCTCCAACATTACTTGTGTACGCCTCTTTCTCCGATTCCCAAGCTTTCCAAAGGCAAGGGTTAGTAGCAAATGGTTTCACAAATGAATGCAAATCAAATATATCAATGACTACTAAACGAATAATAGAAACGTGAGCAATAAAATGTACAAGCAAGAGAAAGGAAGACAAATAAATGCAAACCCCACGATGCTTGAAGCTTCTATTGTTTCTCTCTACTCCTTCCGAAACGCTGTTCTTGATGCTCAGTATTGGCGGGGCAGCGTCTATGACTTGAGAAGCGTCGAGAATTTGATAATTGAAATGAGTGTGATCACAAGATGGCCTGAATGCTAGAACAAAACCGATATAGTAATGGCGCACGAGAGCTTGAAATCCTGGATCCTTCAAATAGTTATGAAGGGTTTATTATATAGGAATTGGTGATGCAATGAACGGTTGAGATCAATCCCAGAGATAGGGAGATGAACGGTTGAGATCAAAAGGAACAGGAGAGGTCCCTAGTAAACTCCACCTCTTTATTTGGTTAAGAGGAGATAGAGTTTGGTTAACTGAAGAGCTAATTATGAGTTACCTTTTTGAACTGAAGAGGTGGGTGAAGTTACCCATGTGGACTGGAGAGATGGGTGGAGTAACTCATGGGATTTGATTGGAGTTACCTCTTTGAAGATACATGAGTATTTAATTCATTTATTTAAATAATTGTTTTCAACATGTGAGATAATTGAATTCTTTTTGATTAAGAATTGCTTTATTTGATGAAATTAAATTAAATTAATTAGTAAGTTTAAATATTTGAATTTAAACTATGGAAAATTGAGTTTAATCAATCAATTAATGGTAATTAATCAATTAAAGCTATTTAATTAAATAAAATTAATTATCCAATTAATTTTGGAAATTTGATCAGATGATTTGGGGAATGAATTTAGAAGAAAAAAGATGATTAATTAATGATTAAAAGACCATTAATTATTAGATGAAAATTATTGTTTTTAATGTAAAGTCGCAATCTTGTCCATTTTAGGGTGTCTACATTTGCCCCTCTTTGATGCGATGTGACTTGTCGCAGTGTGTCAAAGATTTTTTTATTTTGCCCTAGCTTGCCCCGACATTTAGTAGGTGTATTTATGCCCCCTCAACAAATTTGAGCGATAAGTCGCAAGACAAGCGTTGATTTGTTGAATCTGCAATTTTTGAATCTGGGTAGCTAACAGATTTGAAAAATACTTTAAATTGCCCCTGTAATTGACCTTTGAAGTTTTCGGGGCTCGGGAAGAAATTTCGGAGCTCCTGGGTGAAATTAGGGTTTTTAGAACCCCTATAAGTAGCTAAGAGAGCTCTTCATTTGTTACTTTGCGATTTGGAGCTCTTATCTTCTTGGTGAGTTTGTTATTGTTTTCTGCTTCCTTTTCTTCCTATTTTCGAGCGATGGCGGGTCTTCCAGGCGTTGTTCATATTTCTGATCGAGTCCGTTCGTACCGGCGACCTGCTGGCTCTGGACGTCCAGTGAGTTTTTTCATTTTGCGTGTCATTTATTACGTTATTTATTACTTTGAAAAATTGTACTTTTTGAAAATTTTATGCCTTTGCCGCAATCGCCTACGGTTTTGCCGCAATTGCGGGTTGTATGCCGCATTTTATAAAAGTGTCGCATTTGATTGCATAAAATGCCGCAATTGCTGTTTGAGTGCCACACTTGTGATTTAGGTGCCACAATCGCATAAAAGTTCTGCATTTGACCATGTTTAATGCGGCAATCGAGTTTTTAACACTGTATGCCTGATGTCTATGTCAGTTATCTGTTTCTTTAAGCTTCTGTTACGTTCCTCAATATTTGAAACTGATAATTTTCTGTTTCTTGTACTCTCTGTGCAGTTCGTCGGTCGTATCTTGCGATGTCGAGAGTCCAAGCCAACGGGACTCGTTTACAGATATAAGCTTTCTGAGGATGAGAGGTTAGTGCTCCGTGACCTGGGATTATATTGGATCTGCTATATGCCTGAGATCACGACCAATAGGGGTCTGATCTCCGCTCTTGTAGAGTGATGACATTCTGAGACCTGTACTTTCTGGTTGCCCACTAGGGAGTGCACTGTGACTTTGGAGGATGTGTATCGCATCCTCCAACTCCCTATCCAGGGCGAGTTAGTGGAGTATTGCACCCGCACTGGTGTCCCTGCCTTGACTGAGCTTACTGGACTGCCCTGGGATCAGCTCGGGCTGGCCGGTGGTTATGACATTCCCTGGTCGAGATTTGGATTAGGCCTGGATAAACTATCCATGTTAGAGTAATAGTCTATCGGGTTATTAATTAAATCATTATGATCTAATTAATAACTCACCTATTCACTCTAGTTGCTTAAGCTAACCTTAGGGTTTTCTCCTTTAGGGTTTCGTGATTCCTTTTATAAGGATTCACTCCTTTGCATTTAATTATCGAGATTGTATTGTATTCATTATTGTTGATAATATAGAAGCTTTTTTCTGTCAACATGAATATCTCGTCTCTGGCTTTTTGGCTGCCATAGCTTCTTCTTTTTTCTGTCTGTATCTTGCTTCTCTGTGACAGTCTTGCATGCAGGTGTTCTTGGGAGAATAGGACTTTTCCTATTTCTAACATGGTATTAGAGCTCTCCTGCTGCTCGCTGTTTTGGTCTTTTTGAAGCAAGCTCATCGCAGTGCGGGGGTTTAAAGTTCTCCAGTCTTTTCTAGCATTTTTCATTGGTTCTGGGGGGTCTTTATTTTTTGAGGCACTTTGGACCAAAATTGACCTCACGGTTGCGTCTAGAAGGCCCAAAAAACCCAGAATCCATATAAGGCACGTCCGATTTGGACATCGGAGCCTCGGGAAGAAATTTCTTGGCCTTCCAGGGTCGTACGGGCATGATTTTCGATGCAAACATCGAAAAATAATTAAAAAACATTGTTTTTTGTATTTTAAATAAACGCGCGCAGTGTTAGAGGAAAGGCGCCGCCAGCGCACCACCGCCGCCAGCCAGCGCCCGGCCGCCGCCCTGTCTCTCCTGCCCCCACCACCGGCCCCGCTTCGCCTCAGCGGCTCCCCCGCCGCCCCGCCTGCTCCGCGGCCCATGCCGCTCTGCCGCCCCTACGGCCCACTCCGCGTCCCCGCCGCTCTGCAGTCGACATGCGCCGCTCTGCCGACACCTGCAGCGCCGCTCCGCCGGCCCTCGCCGCCCTCTGCGGCCCCCGCCGCCCAGTGGCGGTTTTTTTATAAACCCGCAGGCATATGTGGCTCTGCGGTTGGTCATATGATGGACCAGGGGCCCCAGTTAAGCCCCCTGCGCGCGCCATGCACTCGGGGGCCCAAATTTTTTCAGCCCCAGGGGCTTATTTTTGATTTTTGAAGCCTTTTGGAGCACTTTTGACCCCCCGGGACTGTTTTGGCTCTATCTTGAGCATCCGGGGGTCTTTTTCTGACTTCCATATACCGTCGGAAAGATATTTCCGAGAAATTTCAGATTATGGGAGTTAGGGTTTTGGATTCTTCCGTTTTGACAATGTTTTTTTCTGTTAAAGTCTGATGTTTATTTTTGCCTTCCAGGAGTCATATCTGGCTCATCCGGACTCCGTTTTTGGCAAACCAGATATTGTCAGAAAGATGGTTCAGTGAAATATTCAGTTGCAGGGGTATTTTTTCTAGATTCTTCTCCAGGTTTTCTCTCCTCCGAGTTTGGTAGTTTATGCACTCTGGTGGATTGCTTGGGTCCTGCAGGTCCTGGGATCTCCTATTCTGATCTTCTAGCTCACTCTTCTTTCTGACTTCTGAGCTTGTATGCTTCTTCTGATGCATATTTATTTTGTAAATACACTGAGATAAAGTGCCTACTTCTGCATTTATGGGATTTCGAGCACCTTGTATGGTTTTTGTACTCGCACTATGTTATAAAGTGCCATGGGGGGTTATGATGATTATGCCGTTTTAGGCGCATCCACCTTTGTCAAGTGAGCGTACCTTCCACAAAATTATCCCATGTTGTGTGTTGATGACACCGCCCTTTATCCTGTGTTTGTACTTCTGTTGCACTGTTGGTGTTCCTGGTTCTTCTTCTGCAGACGTTTCTGGCATTGCATTTCAGTGTTTTTGTCACCTCTCCCAGTTCAGCATTATGGGGGGGGGGGTTCACCTGTTGGTTCTATTGCTTCCTGGTTTGATTAATCAGCTCTTCAGACATTGTCTTCTCTACCTGGTCATGCACTTCAGAGGGGGTTCCAGCAGTCTCTTCTGACAGAGTTTTCAACTTCATGCTTCAGAGATGCTTCTTGCTTATTCTTGTTCCTTTCTCTGGGACATTTTTTCCCTAGATTGAAGGCTTAGTTTCCTTCATCTAGTTCATTTCTTGTTTTGGGTACCTGATCAGGCCTTGTTGCCGGGACCCATCTTTCCTATTTTCTGCAGTAGTTTCCTAGGTTTTGCTTCTCCCTAAGCTTATCTTAAGGGGGGTGTTAGAGTCATAGTCTATCGGGTTATTAATTAAATCATTATGATCTAATTAATAACTCACCTATTCACTCTAGTTTCTTAAGCTAACCTTAGGGTTTTCTCCTTTAGGGTTTCGTGATTCCTTTTAT
This sequence comes from Thuja plicata, assembly GCA_018584345.1. Classification (NCBI taxonomy): domain Eukaryota; kingdom Viridiplantae; phylum Streptophyta; class Pinopsida; order Cupressales; family Cupressaceae; genus Thuja; species Thuja plicata. The sequence continues at coordinate 783,522 of MU226117.1, forward strand.
AAGGATTCACTCCTTTGCATTTAATTATCGAGATTGTATTGTATTCATTATTGTTGATAATATAGAAGCTTTTTTCTGTCAACATGAATATCTCGTCTCTGGCTTTTTGGCTGCCATAGCTTCTTCTCTTTTCTGTCTGTATCTTGCTTCTCTGTGACAGTCTTGCATGCAGGTGTTCTTGGGAGAATAGGACTTTTCCTATTTCTAACAATCCACACTGTTGGGTAGTTTGATATGTGGGATCCTGTGCCCTGATTGACGTCAACGAGGTTTTGCTATAGGGTTTGGTAGTGTTCTGCAGAGTATGGTCCGAGACCATACTGTCTTTGCATGGGGCCCCTGCATGTTGGCCCACATGCATTTTCATATGATGTATGTTGCTTACCTTGATGGTAAGTCACTTGGTTGTGGCGCTACTTTATTGCAGATTTGGGCATGGGACCATATAGCTGTCTGCCGTCCTGTTGGTGCCCGTGCTCTCCCGACCGATAGGCCGTATGTATATATGTATGATGGTGCTATTGTTCAGACCCATATGGGTCATCTTTCTTACTGGCAACAACAGCTTGACATGATTCCATACTTTATTTGGAGACCTTACCGAGACTGTCCTGTTTGGGTTGGTGAGGATATCCAGAGCTTCCTTTTTGTAGACATCGAAGATACTTGATTGGTCGTGTTAGTGACCATGTACATATGATTGATTTCCATAACATCGATAGGGTGTTACGACAGTTTGGTGAGCAACAGGATGTCTTAGATTCATATGCCTATTTTGCTCGGTGATCAAGGGATGCTCATGTCTAGGGTGCTGTAGTGTCACTTGATGCTGCACGCACTGAGTTTTTAGGACTGCTTCCTGTAGCATGGACCTGGCGTTCTACTACTGTTGACCTAGGTTTGTGTTTTTTGTGTTTGCTTATGTACTTCTTTTCTGCTCTCTAATTTGTGCTCATATCCTGCTTTGATACTTATGTACATCTGCTCTCTTGTTTTGTTCTCATATCTTGCTTTGATACTTGGTTATATCTGCTCTGGTACTGATAGTTGACTTATCTTTTGCAAGCACTACTCCACAGTATGATGCCCATTGGTTGTAGCATCATCCTATTGCCTTGACAGATGTTTCACGTCCTGTTCCTAGGACTATCATGCAGAGGGCTCGACGGGTACGGCGCACCAGGGGAGGCCATGATGGAGATAGAGGTGGTGGCCGGGGAGGGAGGGATGGAGGTAGAGATGGTGGACGAGGGAGAGGCGGGAGGGATGGTGGGAGGGATGGAGGTCGAGGGAGAGGTGATGATGGAGGGGATGATCCCGGTCCCGGAGGCGCTGGTGGTGGTGTTAGGGTTGGTGGCCGGAGTGGTGGTCAGTCCAGAGTTGGGCTAGACGCCATCTTGGAGGACGAGGAGGCTTTGGAGGAGGAGGCACCCTAGTTGGTGCGTAGAGTACGTAGGTGGACAACAATAGTTTTGGCTCCCAGGGTGGAGGATAGGGTTGAGATTGAAGAGGTGGATGCTGAGCTTGTTGATGTAGATGTGGAGGCTCTTGACGAGCAGAGCGCTGAGACTGGTTCCTCAGAGGAGAGTGGCAGTAGCAAGAGCAGCACTGGGGAGAGCTCTGAGAGTGGGGATGATTCTATAGTTTTGAGAGGGAGGGGTGATGAGGGATTGGGAGGCCAGGCCGAGGAGGGTGATATGGATGTGGCGATGGGGGGATGGACGATGATCCCTTAGAGGTGGAGCGCCTGATCCAGGAGATTCAGGACCTTTAGGTCCGTCTTGCTTTATCTGATGCTCGTGCCATTGCTTTGGAGGCCTGTATTACAACTGAGGAGTCCAGAGAGCGACAGGCTTGAGCTGAGGTCCGTTCCTTTATTGACAGTGTACAAGATGTATCTCATAGAGATATTTTGGATAGATACTATAGATCTGGGCGAGAGGCCCAGCGGGAGATAGATTACTGGAGACGCCACTATGAGGGAGCAGTTCCTGCTGCAGAGAGGGTTCCCAATTATACTGCATCACAGAGATCTAGCAGGGCTCAGCGGTCTCAGAGCAGTGGTGTCAGAGCTCCGGGGTCCTCTCACAGGACAGATTCTGATATGCCTCCCCCTTGTGCCCCTCCTGGCAAGGGTGGGGGTAGCTCTTATTGATTCTGTTCTTTGTACCATTTTTGTAGTGATTCATTGTATACGCTGAGTTGTACCATTTTTGTATCTGATACACTGATATATATATATATATATATATATATATATATATATATATATATATATATGATTCACATGTTGGTTACCTTCTGTGTTCAGACTTGCGACCTTTCATTTGTACTCAGATATTTTGATCTACATGAGATGCAGTTATGTTTTGATATGATGTGCAATGGTTTAGTTGCTATATGTATGATTCTACATGATTTAGTGTTTTTAGTTGATGAGATGCTTATGCAGTGTGATTCTATTATGCAAACTCATTTATGGATGATTTTCTTTCCTCTGATATTGACATGCTATGCAGGATGGTGTAAATGGAATGCATGTTTCAGATGAGATGCTTTTTTGATGCATGTGATGTTTATGATTTATCATGTATGCAACTACCATATTTTTTTCTTTTTCTGATGCACTTAATGGAATGTATGCAATCTATTATGCATAAAATATCTGAGTAATGCATGTGTTAGTTAGAAAGAAGTTAGTCTTGGATAGATGTACTATGAGATTGATCTAATAAGATGTAATGATAGAAAAGTTTCTTTTTGCTGTTTTGGATAGATATGATCTGATAGGTAGGAAGAATGTCCCAAGTCGCTGCCCCTGTTCCAATAATTGTCATCATTGCATCTTTTTTTGTATTTTCTAATATTTTGGAAGAGCGTCGAATGATCCAGTTCACATACCACCTGGATATCGCCACAACCTCTTGATAGCAGAAGGAGTAGAGAGATTGGATAGAAACATACCCATAGTGCACCCAAATATTGACCATTTGGATTTGACTATGTTCCCTGTTTTGAAAAGAAAAAGCACCAAAAGCACCCAGATATTGACCATCTGGATACCACTTGTCCTCTGAATTAATCTAAAAAAAAGAAACCAAGATAGAACTCCTATGTTTCCAGAGTCCATCTAGATAACACTGTAAGCTCTTGATTTCCAAAAGGGAAAGCCAAGCAAACAAGATAGAACTCCTACGCCCCTAGAGTCCATCTGGATAGCATCGTGAGCTCTTGTTTACAACAGAAAGGAAAAGACCATAGAAACCAAGATAGAACTCCAAAGCAACTCAGAGTCCATCTGAATAGTGCCGCGAGCTCTTGATTTTATAAAGCAAACAAGCGAACAAAAAGAGAAGGAATGCCCATTTCTTTCCCAGGTTTAAGCTCAGATCATGGAACTGCGTGGCTGCCAGATAAGTGACAACGCCTACCGCATTTATCCTAAATCATCATGGCCCTAAAATCAAAGTGAACATTCAAAAAACAACAATCAAATAAAATTGGTCATGATCTATCATAGCTACTCTCCTCACATGGTGGATCCTAGAGTAGTATAAGAACATAACCGCGAAATATATACTGACATCTGACTGACTTGACTGACCTAGTCAACTTTTTGGATGGTTCCTTGATGTAGTTGGATTCTCTTGATTGGCTCAACTCTTGGATAGGCTTGATCGGCTTGATTTCTTTGATCGTGTTGGCAGTTGATTAGGCTGTGTCAGATGGGCCAAATACGTGTTCGCAAATCTCATGATTGTGACAGTCTTTGAATGATTGGATTGATTTGGATACTGTGATCATGTTGGTAGCTGATCAAGATGTGTCAGATAGGCCCAATGCTTGCTCGCAAAGCTCATGATGTGACAATTGATAGATTTGATTTCTCTGATCGTGTTGGCAACTGATCAAGCTGTGTCAGATGGGCCTAATGCGTGTTCACAAAACTCATGATTGTGACAATTGATAGATTTGGCTTGGTTTGCACTTGCTCATTGATATCCGAGTTGGTTTTATTTCTTTGGATTTTGCAAAATTTTAAATATTTTTGATGAAGATTGATTTTCTCTTGATTTTGATCTATTTAGGATTTTTGATGAGTTTTCAATTTTTAGGATTTTTTCAGGATATTTAGAATCGCCCCCTAGTCTGGTGGACCAGTATTAACCATGGGTAAGTGCTTGGTTCTCAGAAGGGTTTTGTGCTAGTGTATATAGCTTTGGATAGTCAGTCTTGCCTTTTAAATCTGCTCAAGCTTTTGGAGCTCATTGATGGTGAAGTTGGACTTGAACACTTGGTGTCTGTTTGCTAGGTTTTCACCAAGGTACTTACTCAATAGCGCATGATTTCCAAGTTTTCACTGAGAGAGCGATGCTGTTTTCTCTTTACTTTTTTGCTTTTTTGCTTTTTTTTTTGTTGTCGCCAAGGCGCCTGATTGCCAGGTTTTCACCAAGGTAAATTTTGTATTTTCTAATTTTTTTTGGTATTTTCTGAATATGTAGATAAATGCCTTAACCATAGAGTCCTCAAGGGTAGAACCTCTTCAGGTGCATGCTGTTGATATAGATGGGGAGCTAATCTCCTTCTGGTGAGGCCAGGATGAATGCCCCACTTTGAGTAGAGTTGACAATAACAAAAGGTCCTAGCCAGTTAGGCTCGAACTTACCAGGTTTGACTCGCTCTGCTTGATTCTTCTGATTTTCCATAAGGACAAGGTCTCCTACCTCAAATTTTCTTGGCTTCAACTTCTTATGATAGTTCCTTCTAAGGCAATTCTGATAGCCTTGTAAGTGGTCGAAAGCATGTTGCCTTCGTTCATCTAGTAACTCTAGCTCACTGAGCCTTGCTACTCTATAGTCTTCATCTGAAACCAGGTTCTTTAATGATATTCTCAGGGATGGGATTTCCACTTTGAGGGGTAATACCTCCTCTGTTCCATAGACTAGGGAGAAAGGAGTTGCCCCCGTTGTTGTTCTCACACTAGTTCTATATGCCCATAATGCGGGACTAAGCTGTAAATGCCAGTCTCGCTCTGATTTGTTTACTATTTTCTTCAGAATCTTCAAGATTTTTTTATTTGCAGCTTCGACTTGTCCATTCCCTTGAGGGTAGTAAAATGAGGAGAACCCTTGTTTGATGCAAAACTGTTCACATAGGTCTTCAACATCCTTGTTTTGGAAAGGGGTACCATGATCTGTCAGGATTGTTTGGGGGATCTCGTATCGACAAATGATGTGGTTAAGTATGAACATAGCTATCTATTTTCCAGTGATGTAAGTGGGGAATTGCTTCCACCCACTTGGTGAAGTACTCTATTGCTGCTATGATGTACTTGTGTCTGTTTGCTAAAGAAGGTGTTATTTTTCCCACTAGGTCAAATCCCCACATTGAAAATGGTAACGATGATGTAATGGGATTTAGTTCCTGGGCTGGTGCATGGATGAGGTCTCCATGAATTTGACACTGTCTACACCTTTGAACATGCTTGTGTGCATCTATCTCTATTGTGGGCCAATAGTATCCCATGTGGATTATTTTCTTAGCTAAGCTGTTGCCACCTCCGTGGGTTCCACATATTCCTTCATGTACCTCGTACAAAGCTTTCTGGGATTCCATGGAAGTGAGACATTGTAGTAATGTCCCATCGAGACTTCATCTATATAGAGTAGTTGAGAGGATTGTATACCTAGAGGCTTGTCGGATGAGGGCTTTTCTTTGGTTCCTAGACAAGTTTGGGGGTAAGACATTATTTTGGAGATAGCTATAGACATCTTGGTACCATGGGGATTCAGGTTCAACAAGGACACACGCTGATTTTGTGATAGGTGCCTGATGTGATGATACCAGGAATTGCTCCACTAGAAACTGGAATTTGGTGTCGTTACCTGGCATATCAATCAGTGATGCTATGGTAGCCATCGCATCTGCCACTTTGGTCTGTGCTCTGGGGACTTGTTTGAAGAGAATGTAATGAAATTTTGTACGCAGTCCTTCCATTTGGGCTTTGTAAGGTATGAGCTTCTCATCTTTGGTCATGTAATCATTGTTAACTTGGCTAATGACCAACTGCGAATCACCAAAGACTTTCAGGTTCTTGATTCTCCATTGGATTGCTATCTTTAGACTGATTACCAGTGCCTCATATTTTTCTATGTTGTTGGTGCATGAGAAGTTGAGTCTAAAAGACTTTGGAATTGTATCATGATCTAGAGTGATAAGAACTATCCCTGCCCCCGCTCCATGGTTTGTACATGATCCATCAAAATAAAGTTGCCATACTTTGATCATCGGTTGTAGTGTCATGATAGATTCGTTAGGAAAGTCTGAAACAATAGGCTGGTGGTCTTGTATTGGTGCCTCCGCTAGTTGATCGGTGATCACTTGTCCTTTGATAGCTTTTCTATCTACATACTCAATGTCTAACTCGCTTAAGATCATTACCCACTTGGCCAATCGTCCGGTTAGCGCTACTTTGCTCAGGAGGTACTTGAGAGGATCAATATGTGCAACCAATTTCATTTGGTGACTCAACATGTAGTGTCTTAGCTTTTGGGAAGTGAAAACAACCGCTAGGCATGAATTCTCTACCAGTGTGTAGTTTAGCTCATATCCAACCAATGTCCTGCTTAGGTAATAGACAACCCTCTCTTTACCTTCGTCATCATGTTGTGCCAATAGGACTCCTAATGCTGATTCCGTTGCTAAGATATACAGAAGCAATGGTCTACCCTGTATTGGTGGTACCAATATAGGTGACTTAAGTAGGTAATCTTTGAATATCTGAAATGCCTGTTCGCACTGCTCTATCCATATGAACTTAATATCTTTATGCAATAAATGTTGGAAAGGGTGACACTTGTCTGCCAGTTGAGCTATGAAGCATCTGATCAATTGGAGCCTTCCTTTTAATCCTCATAGTTGTCTCAGGTTCGATGGTGGAGGCATCTCCAATATTGCTTTGACCTTTGCTAGATCTACTTCAATTCCTTTGTGTGATACTATGAACCCTAGTAATTTTCCCGATGTGACACCGAATGCACACTTTTTTGGATATAGTCAGACTTTGAATTCCTCCATTCTATCAAAGATAGGTCCCAAAACTTGTAGATGATCCTTTCAAAGTATGGACTTTGCTAGTATGTCATCGACATAATCTTCCATTGTCTTATGAATGAGATCATGGAATATAGTTGTCATGGCCCGTTGATATGTTTCTCCGACATTCTTTAAACCAAATGGCATGACATTCCAACAATATGTCCCCTAAGGACATGTGAAAGCTGTCTTGTGTTGGTCCTTCGGTGTGATCCTTATTTGATTGTAACTTGAAAAGACATCTATGAGGGATAGCATTTGATGTCCCGCATTTAGGTCTACTATCATGTCAATGTTTGGTAAAGGAAAGTCGTCCTTGGGACATGCTATGTTGAGATCTTGGAAGTCCGTGCAAATCCTTATTTGACCAGTGTGCTTTGTTACTGGTACTAGATTAGATATCCAATCCACATATGGTATAGGTCTGATGAATTTAGCGTCCAGGAGCTTTTTCAGTTCTTCCTTGACTAACAATGCCACGTGAGGATGCACCTTTCTTAGCTTCTGTTTGACAGGTTTAGCATTTGGTAGCAATGGGAGGTGGTGTAGCACCAACTCTAGATCTAAACCTGGCATATTGGAGTAAGACCATGCAAAATTGATCATTCTTTCCTTGAATAACCTGATGAACTGTTCTCTCTCCTCAGGGGTGAGAGATTTCGCCAAGTAGATGCTTTTTGGGTTCTTGTCATCCCCCAAGTTGATTTCCTCTGTCTCTTCGGCTAGCAATGTTGATTTATTCTCTGTTAAGGGGAGGAATTGCTTGTTTCCATCCTCTAGCGCCTCAGTGAGGTTTTCGCCAGAAGATACGTCTTCTTTTAGCTTTTTAATCTTTTGTTCTTTTTTCTTTTGTGGACTGGAAAGAGGAGCTTCCTCCCCGAAGTATGCTGCTCTGTCTAGGTTGATAGAGAATCCTGCCTTGTGATCTCCTGATGGAATGCCTTCCCTTAGTCCCATGAAATGAGCTATTGCCTCATCATTTTAAAAGACATCAAGATTAGGTGGTCCTTGTTGATCCCACTATATAAGCTTAGGGTGTACTAGACAGAAACTTTCACTACTATTTGGCTTTGGTTGAATGAACGAGACTGCTGATATGGTGCCTATGAAATTGGATTGTGATGAGGACGCACCACTTGAGGTATGATGAATGATATGTTTCTCTATACAGGGTTGTTTGGTAATGGTCAATTGTTCAAATAGGTCTGCTAGATTTATGATAATGTCGGCTAGAGGGGAGAAGTAAGGGATTGATGGTTCAGAATCGTGGAGGGATCTCCACTCATACTCATGGGAGTCTGTCTCAATGGAATGTTCATTCGATGTCTCACTTCCTTGGTTATCATTGATTGCTATGTGTAGGTTTATTTGGGAATGTGTGGTTCCCTCTTCAGCGGGCAACAATTGTGCTAATATGTTGCTTATTAGGACATGCTTAGTGTTGTGCCCCCAGTGCATTTCTGCTATTTGCTCATGATTGATTTGAACATCTTGGATCACAGGAGTAGTGCTTTGTCCATATCCCAAACCTCTTGTGTTTCTCTGGGTCGGTGGGAGAGGCAATTCATATATGCCCTGTTGCCTTGCCCCCAGTCCTGTTGTACCATCGTACCCAAATCTTTGTATCATTGTGTAACCGTTATCGTAGTTTTCCAAGGGTAGTGGTGGTCGGATTGTCTCAGGGGTGTCTTGGTACAACCAGGTGTTGATGTCTTGTTCAAAGGGATTCTCTTTCGCTATGTCTCCCCACCGGACAAAGGTTGTGGGTGGACATCTGAATAGAACCGACTGTGGAGTTTCTGTTGCAATAACAGGTTGTGGTATGCCATGTGTTCTTGGGCTTTGAGGCATGTGGGTGATAGTAAAAGCTTCTTCATATCTGTATTCACCACAACCCTTGTTTGTGATGGATATGTTGCTTGTCTTCTGTGTTATTCTTTCAGATTGGAATTTGAAGAGGATGAGACGCTTGCATCTTGTTTTATGACTATCTTTCCTGCCGCTCGTGTGACATCCTTGGGATTTGAATCTGAAGAGGATGGGATGCTTGCATCTTGATTTGAAGGTACATGGTTATCTGTGCTGATTTGGACCACATTACAATAATGGAAGGGATTAGGATCTCCCTCTATGATAATGTCCTCTCCTTGGTGAGGGAATTTGATGCATTGATGGTATGTCAAAGGTACATCTTACATTTCATGTATCCAGGGCCTCTCTAGTAACATGTTGTATCCCAACTCGAGGTCTAAGATTTGGAAGGGTGTGTTTTTGACCACAGGACCAATGCGACCAGGTAGAATGATAATACCCTTAGAAGACCTTTCCTCTTCATCATAGGCTCTAATATTTATTCTCCTTGTGACATCAATGCTTGATTCTGAATAGCCTAGCTGCTTTATTAACTTTAGAGTACAAATGTTTAACCCAGCTCCACCATCAACAAGGACCCTTCAGATTGTACTTTTGTGGATCTGGACAAGTAAGTGTAGAGGATCATTATGCAAGGGTTTATGCGGTGGCACATCACGGTCTGTGAATGTGGCTTGTTTGTTAGTTGCTATATAGTTAACCATCATTTGGAAGCTCTTAGGGGTTATGTCCCTTGGGACAACTACATTATGAAGTGCTTGGTCAAGTGCTAGTTTATGCTGTGGAGATATGCGCAATAGGTCAAACATGGAGATTTGGGTAGGTGTGCGCTTTAGTTGGTCCACTATGCTTGTTTGTGGGTTTGCTATGGGATTTGCCTGTGAGTTTGAAGAGGATGGTACTCCTTGCAAGATGACTCTAGCATGACGCATTGTTATAGCACATTTGTTACCTTGGTCTCTGATAGTGATTGTAGCCACATGGCTATCTGAAGGGTTGAGGCAATTGATAACATTGTCGCTGTTGGCATAAGTATAGTTAACTTTATTGGTTTGTCCACTAGACCCGGAGGCTTTTCCCTTGTTGTGATCATGAAAGGTATCATTGAATATGGTATGATTAGTGGTGCCTTTTTTTTGAGTGTTTGTCACATCAATGACCCTTGTGTCAATTAGATCTTGAATAACGTGCTTCAATCGGTAGCAGTTGGCCATTTTGTGACCTTTCACCCGATGAAACTCGCAGTAATCTTTGTCATTATACCACTTTGGTTTGTTTTCATCTTGTTCAAAGTCCCTAATTTTTGGGAGAGTGATAGTGTTTGATTGCATCAACTTACGTAAAGCTGATTCTATCGGTTCTCCTAATGGTGTGAAATCTCATTGCTGGAATTGAAACCGTGGTTTGCGTTGATTTTGTTGTTGACTGTTTGACATAGCGGCTGCTTGTACAGGGGGAGGTTGGTTTTGGGTGTATGCTTGTTGAGTGGACATTGTGGGTTTTTGGTTGGCCATAGATGCGCCTTGCAGTGACACCTTGGGTGGTGTGTAGTTAACTATCTTTACATCGATGACACCATCGCTAGTGACATTTTTTTTTTCCACCACTTAGCTTTTTTCATTGCATTTTTATTCATATTTGTTTGGGTGGGATCTGCAAGGATTCCTCGTTTGACCAAGTTCTACTCACAACGAACTCCTCTTTCGATGAGTTGTGTAAAGTTTGGAGAAAGCTGTAGTTCCATTGTGAATGACATGTTCAGGATTAGATTGTCAACAAACATGAATATTAAGTCCTGTTCGGGCACATCATATGTAATGCGGTTTTCCGTATTCCTCCATCTCTGTAGGAATTTCACAAAAGACTCTCCATCTTTCTGTTTGATATCGCAAAGGTCCTTGATGTTGACCTTGTGCTCAATGTTATGATGGAAGTGAGCTATGAACTTTTCAGCCAATTCACCCCAAGACTGGATGCCATGAGGTAGATGTGAAAACCATTCCATTGTAGGTCTAGCCAAGCTTTGTGAGAATAGTCGCATTAGATATGTCTCATCATGGGCGACTTTGACACAACTAGCAAAGAATTCTCAGATATGTTCAATAGGGTTGGTACTGCCCCTATACTTGTCAAACTTTGGTACCGAGAAGTGGTTGGGAAATGGAGGCATGTGAAGTGAATGGTCAAAGGGGTATGGGTATAAATCCTCTACGGTATAGGATTTATTTTGCCCCTGATTTTTCATATCCATCATTTGGGTTTGAAGGGTTTGCATTTGTTGCATCAACATGTCTGTCTGATTTTGAGGCTGATGAGCAACGATCCTTTGTGTTGTGGTGGGTATGAGGCTACGCCTCTGTGTCCCTTGAGTAGGACTATAGGATTTCATCCTAGGGAATTGATACCAATTCCCCACCGAGTGATTTGTGAATGTGGGCATATGAGTAGCCCATGGTGTGTTGTGATGTGTTTGCATTTGTGATTGAAACTATGTTTGAAACTATTGGGGTTGGTATTGCTGCTGCTGAGGTTGGATGGGTAACTGAAACTGGGGTCGTTGTTGTGGGGGTTGAATGGGAAACTAAAGCTAGGGTTTCTGTTGTGGGGGTTGTATGGGAAACTGAAGCTGGGGTTGCTGTTGCGGGGGTTGAATGGGAAAGGTTGTAGCCTTGGGTGGGCCTTGACTGTAAGTTGGTCTTGTCGAGATAGATCCCTGCGGGCATGAAGTATTGATTCCAAGACTAGTGTGCATTGATTGTAGCAGCGGAAATGTTTCAAAACAAGTTGGGTTTGATGGGATGGAAGGCATAGCATGTGAGCTTGATTGTCCTGGCCATGAGGCCAAAGTTTTAGGCATACTAGTGACCATGGGTACACTTAATTGCGAGCCTGTCATGCCTTGAGTAGATGATGTGCTGGCCTGAGTTGGGTCATTGGTTTGATTGGATACAGTCTGTGTTGATGTAGGAAATATCAAAGGTGGAAATATTGGAGACACAATAGGTAGTATCTGATGTGGTTGAGTAGTGTTTTGACCTACGAGAGGGTTTTCAGGCCATATGGTTGATACGCTGAATTCAGCAGGGAGTTTGACTCCCTTCTTTATAAGCATGGCCAAGTAACGTTCAGGGTTCCTCTCTATGACAACATCAACTACTTTTGTGGAGTAAGCATCTTTTTCCACATCTTCTAGTTCTTCCTCTGTGATATCTTGGAAAAAGGCTTCCCCATGGGGCTGTTCAATGAATAGAGCAGGACTGGTATTCGCAAAGGGATCATTTTCTTGCTCTGTCTCCCAAGCGGGGAAACGGTTGATATAGGACTCATCTAGTTGAGTTCTAGCCTTAGACCTTGTGTAGGGTCCGTCATGAGGTGTGTGAGACATCATGTGTTCTAGGTTTTGTAACTGAAACAAGTGGTATAAAGCAAACAAGAAAGAAGATCCTTTTCTTGAGGAAATCCAAGTTATGTTTTGGACAAGGTAATTCTAGGGACAGATGTTGATATAACTTGATCTCAAAGTTGTGATGATAAAAGATGGTATTTGCTGACCTTTGTCTTGGACAAAGTCACTTTGAAAAAAGATGATGATATTTGAAAAGATGAGATCAAGATATGTTGAGTCTGAGCTTTTGAATTTAACAATGTTTTTGACAGTAACTGTGTTTCTACAAAGAAAGGGTAATCTTTAGTGTTTAGAGATTCAAACAATGTTTTTTGCATTTTCCTGGGATAGACACTAGTTTTAGACACAAAAATGAAGGATTCTTTCAAGGTTTTAAGTCATAACAGGAATATAGTATATCTGGTCAACTGCGGCACAATTTCATCGATTGCGGTAAAATGATTGGTCGATTGCAGTAATTTATAACCAATTGCGGTAATAAATGAGACTATTGCGGCCATTAACAAATCAATTGTGAAAAACTTCCTTCAATTGTGGCCTGATGCGAGCAATTGCGGTAAAATGGGATAGTGTAAAAAAAAGACTAAAGGATAAGTATCACTGCTTGATTTTTTTGAATTTTCTAGAACAATGCTTCTGATAAGCAAGATAGTTGACTTTGACACCCTAGACTTTTAACATGTTTGACTTGTTTCGATAGTTTGGATGTTTTTTTTATATGTTCTTCAGAAATTGAGCAAAGAAACAAGCACAATAGACACAGTGTTTTGAAGAATGAAGATTGAAGAGTGTATGTTCTACAACTTTTTCAAGTTGCACGGTTATCACAAGGTCTCAACAATGAACAAACAAATTTAATCTAGGTTAAATTGGCTTCAGAGTACAATGTTATAGGCCCAATACTTGAATGTCCGTTACCTCACACAACAATTGTCACGCTACTAGGACACGAAGATCCACAACGTAGGTGCCTGTGTTTTTGCCGTTTCCAGGTATTGTGTCTGTGAAGTGAAGATCTCTTTCACTACACAAATACCACGAGACACATATGTTGGGAATATTGGGGGGAAATTCTGTAACCCCTTGCACTATAATAAAGTATATATTCAGAGGTAAAATGGGTGGTCTCTAATTAACCAGGTTGTAGTAAGGGTCTGTGGTGTCTCTCCAATCGGCTTGTACGTGCGTGACTCACTTAAGAGCCTAATTGACCATGCTGGATCCTTAGGGATATTCACCCGATCTAGACTATTGTCAACACGCCTCGCCTGAGCTTGGCTAGATAAGAAAAAACTTTGGTTTGCACCTTGTTTATATACCGGTCGGAAGGATTTGCCGGTTTAAGGTCATCCTCCAAGGAAGAAGCGCATTCCCTGGACAGGCATTTCTAAGAAAATAAAGGTTTGTAAACTAATAGTTTGTGCAAGTGCACCCAAAACGCAAGACACAAGGTTAATCGATTAAGCTCCAAATTTTGAAATATGAACTAATCTACACCACAATGTAGGCACAAATGTTCAATTTTAAGCCCCAAAATGAAGTGTTGATTGCTTGCTCGAATTTATTGCACCAAATTGAAAGATTTTTTTGCCTTTGTTCAATTCTTAACCCTCACATCAATTTTAAACCCAAATCCAAAATATGAGGTGTGATATGTTTTGCAAGCACTGTTCTTTTTAGAACCAAATCAAAAAATGAATTCCTTTTAGATTTGTGTTAGACAGGTTAGTACCAAAAAGGATTATTTTGTGAAAATGAGAATATAAGTAACTTTGAAATAACGAATGATGCTTACCAAACTTACCCTTCTCTGTCTTTGGTGACTTTGGTCCAATCCTGCACAGAAACCGGAAAGAATGTCAATTTAGAAATAGCTGGGCCAAAGATTTAGATTTGATTTTGCAATATTTCCTGCGATTGCGGCAATCTTCTTGCAACTGTGGTAATTTTCTGGCGATTGCGAAATGGATCGGGCAAATGCGACAATTTTATGTCAAATGCAGTAAAGCACAAACGACTGCGGCAATATGATGGCGATTACGGCATGGATTGGACAACTACGGCAGAATTATTTCTATTGCGACATGGATAGGATGACTACGACAAAATACCAGAGGAAAAATAAAAGAAAATAGGCAGAATAACTGTGGAAGCCTGCAATCAATTGCGATATTAAACCAGTCGATTGCGGCACAGTATAGTCAACTACAGTAAAATAACAGCGTTTGCAAAATACAATAAATATCAAAGAAAAATCAGATTTTTAAATTACGACCGTACGGCCATGGCTAATTAATCTGGTTCTTCGTTTGCAAGAGGTATTTGGGCTGTTTGTTTCACGTCAGGTTCACCAAAATGTATGCCTCTCTCTCCGATTCCCAAGCTTTCCAAAGGCAAGGGTTAGTAGCAATGGTTTCACAAATGAATGCAAATCAAATATATCAATGACTACTAAATGAATAATAGAAACATGAGCAATAAAATGTACAAGCAAGAGAAAGGAAGATAAATAAATGCAAACCCCATGATGCTTGAAGCTTATATTGTTTCTCTCTACTCCTTTCGAAACACTGTTCTTGATGCTCAGTATTGGTGGGGCAGCGTCTATGACTTGAGAAGCGTCGAGAATTTGATAACTGAAATGAGTGTGATCACAAGATGGCCTGAATGCTAGAACAAAACCGATATAGTAATGGCGCATGAGATTTTGAAATCTTGGATCCTTCAAATGGTTATGAAGGGTTTATTATATAGGAATTGGTGATGCAATGAACGGTTGAGATCAATCCCAAAGATAGGGAGATGAACGGTTGAGATCAAAAGGAACAGGAGAGGTCCCCAGTAAACTCCACCTCTTTATTTGGTTAAGAGGAGATAGAGTTTGGTTAACTGAAGAGCTAATTATGAGTTACCTTTTTGAACTGAAGAGGTGGGTGAAGTTACACATGTGGACTGGAGAGATGGGTGGAGTAACTCATGGGATTTGATTGGAGTTATCTCTTTGAAGATAAATGAGTATTTAATTTATTTATTTAATAATTGTTTTCAACATATGAGATAATTGAATTCTTTTTGATTAAGAATTGCTTTATTTGATGAAATTAAATTAATTTAATTGGAAGAATTTAATTAGTAAGTTTAAATATTTGAATTTAAACTATGGGAAATTGAGTTTAATTAATCAATTAAAGCTATTTAATTAAATAAAATTAATTATTTAATTAATTTTGGGAATTTGATCAGATGATTTGGGGAATGAATTTAGAAGAAAAAAGATGATTAATTAATGATTAAAAGACCATTAATTAATAGATGAAAATTAGTGTTTTTAATGTAAAGTCGCAAGCCTGTCCATTTTAGGGTGTCTACAACTTGCTCTATGAAAAGTGCTCAAAGATGTCCTCATGTATCCTTGGCTATGATCTAGGGCTAGTCTATGGTGATTTTCAGGAGCCTACCAAGCATGACATCCCTATGATGATGCGTCTTGCAAACTCACCCCATCCTCTCATGTCCATTGTAATAATTTAGGCAAGTATGTATATTGAAATTGAAATAGACATATACAAGATTTAGACCATCAATACACTTTCTTACTTGGTTTCCTACCCACTTAGTGTTGACAACGGTAGCTGTATGAGATGCTCTAGTATGTGGTGCAGTTGGGGGTATAGTAGTAACATCTCTTCTCGTCTTTCCATGCTCATGACGACTAGGTATCTCAAAGAAAGTGACTAGTAATGCTGATAGGAATGCTTGGGAAGATCTCTAGAGCAGTATATTATCTTCATCTCTACCATCCACCCCTTTCCCTCTATGTTATTATGATCATGAATCCTGGGTATTATGCTTATGTTGCACGTGAACCTTGGTATGTCACTCACTCTGCTCTTGGTCCCTATGTGATCATCATCCTAATCTGGACTGTCATCATCATCCTCATCTGATTACCCTCTCTCCTCTACCTCTTCATTACATCTTGAATTGATCCATGACCTCAAATCTCCAACAAGATGGTCCTAAAAAAATATGGGGGTCATACCAAGTTTGCTCCACTATGCAGTGAAATCCCAATGTATGCCAACCATGTCGTTGTTAGAGACTGGAGGATCATCCTACTCCACATCCTCTGGATCAATAATAAAAACAACCTATTAATTGGATCTCCATTGAGCTCTAGGCTTCATCAAGATTTGAGATGACTGCATGTAGATTAAATCAATGGTAGGAATAATGTGTATCTAACCAAATTGTTGTCACTCTCTCGTAGTAAAGTGACATCACAATATAATCATGGTGACCCTATAATAAGTGGTATTGTTGCATCCTTTCTAGTAGTGTATGATGCCTTTTGGCCACCTTTTTATGGACCTATATGGTTTCCATTTGATGTGCACAACCATTAGCTTATGAAAAGTGACTCTCTAGTATGACATATCTTCTCTTTGTCATGGATTCCAGCATGGGTAAACATGCACTTGTGGGTATAATGTCAGAATCACAATTAGGCATCCCACTGGCCCAGTGCATGCCATATGCTCATACCTAGATAAGAATGCAAGTGATCAAATTATGTCCCTCATAGTATACATGCTTCCCAAGATCATAGTATAGATGTGCTAACATGCTCCATCCCCACACTAAGATTGTCCTATCCTCCAGCTCTATGTGCGTGCTTCGTTCATCGGGTATAATGACTAGTGCGATTGTGGAGATGAGTATCTCATAGAGGATATGAATATTCCCCATAGTCTACAACAACCACTATTTGAAGATGAAAACCCATGTATCTCTTAGTGTAGCCCTCCCTATGTTGTAGCTATGATCATCCGCAATGTTGAAATGGGATTGTGGCTCCATGCCTCATAGTAACACCTCACATTAGAAGCCGTAGGATGTAATACACATCCTTGAGTGTCACTATTATCTCTCTAGTGGGTAAGTGGAATTTACAAGTATCCAAATTGTACCTCGCTATCAATTTCATCAGCATCACATCATGATATCTTGACATGGGCATCTCATATATCCACCATAATCCTATCTCTTGAAAGGGGAGTTGTGTTTCAAGGGGGAGATGCCTCACTTGATCTTGCAAGTAAGTGTATATCCGATAGCTTGTGTGCTCATGCATGACAGGTTGTTCTTGTAAACAAAAAAATAAAGCTCTAATTGTTGGCAGGTTGGATGTGTTTTCATTGATGTTAACATATCAATAGGATTGCTCAAAAAGATTGATTATTTGATACCAACATATCTGTTGTCTGTGTTGGCAGTGGTATAGGATGTGCAGAGGTCTGGTGAGGATCAGTGTTAGTAGATGAGGAGTCACACAGCTCATGGATAATGTTGAGGTTATCTACTTGGTCCATGTCAAGTTTTAGGGACTAACACGAAGATTTAGATGAGTTATGAGTTCATAGATGGTGACTGACAAACAATGAAGTGACAAAGTGATGCATGAGCATCTTGGGCCATTAGAAATCCTGCTCAACCAAAAAGATGTTTGTTTTTGTTTAGAAGCTGCTCAGGAAAAACACTGCTACTCAGGCTCTGTTGCTAGGTAAAGCTTGTCTTTTGCTCAGGCATTCTTATTTCCTGTCGCTCGGTAATGCTTAGTTTTGCTGCTCGGGTCTTGTTGCTCGAGCATGCCTGTTTATTTTTTGTTGCTCAGGTTTCTCTTCTAACACTCAGGTTTTTGTTCCCTACTGCTCGGTCATGCTTGCCTCTGTCACTCGGGTTGGTCTTCTATTGCTCGATTATGCTCTTACCGTCGGTTACTAATTTTCAGTGATCTCCTACCCGAGATGCTTATTTTGAGAGTTGGATCTTTGGATGACTTTTTTTTAAATTTCCCTTGCTGAATTAATTTGGGATCTCTCATTGGGATCCGTATGGACCTAAATCTGGGTCTCTCTTTGGATTTGAGTGTCGACCTCTTTGGTGGACTCTTGTATATATTATTTTGTATGTTCTTAGTTTAGGTATCAATCTTAGAGCAAGAAAGAAAATGTTTAGATTTTGAGATCGAAGGTCTATGATCTCTATTGTATGAAGATCTTATAGTAATTCATTGAATATATGGCCGAAACTTGGAAGGCCTTACATCCCGACATGTAATTATTTTGATCAAGTTAATATAAAGGGAATTCTGTTGTTTCTTCTCTTACTATGTTGTTTGGCTTCTGCATTGGTTCTGCAAGGTGGTTTGGTAGTTGGGAGTGCCTTTGGCCCCATCTTTCAGCTCCTCCTTGCATTAGGTGGTATCAGAGCATGGTGAGATCTAAGTTACTTCTTGTAAAACCTAACCCTAGTTGGTATTGCTGTGGGGTGGCAGATTGCAACCTGACCTACAATTGTAGAGGGATTCAAGATGGTTCATGGGAGAGGAAATGCAGATCCAGGTCTAGCTGATATGCTTTGACAGATGACTGCTAGATTGGAAGCTGTTGAGACAGCCCAACGTAGAGGAAGACATCTTGATGATGAAATTAAAGAGGTTCAAGGTGAAGCGACACCTACACCTGTGATGAATCAGGAAGAAGAGTGATTCCTAAGAGCTTTAACAAGTTTGAAATCCACACCTCAGTTTAATCCTCCTGAGTATAGTGGAAAATTAGATTCTGATGAATTGATTGACTGGATAACTAAGATGGAAAAGTATTTTGAATATGAGAATGTGGCAGAGGATAAGAAGGTGAAGATTATGTTAGGGATTTTTCTTGCAAGAATCTTATAATAATAGTATGAATGCTTGCTCTTGTATATTTCCAATTTACTATATGCAAGAAAAGACTAATTGATGAGGATTGGATAAGATCCTCCTTTTTTGAGATCCACAGACTCAGGAAGGTATTACCTTTGAATGATTACTGAATTGCAATATTAGTTATAGTGGATTAAGACTTCTTACTAGTTTTCTGAATGCCTTTTACTATACCAACAAATAGAAAACTATGCAAATGACTGTGTTTAACCTGCTACAAAGCTTAATAAGACAAACTATTATCTTGACATTATCAAATAGTAATGTGATAAGGATTCTCATCCTTCTTCCTTTTATAGTTCTCCAAACTTAGGAGGGTTAACCTATTTGATTCTCTCTTGAAGGAATCAAAAAATTGAATTGTATACTCTGTGAATACAATTACTTGTAAATGTATATTTTCTTATGAATGTGATGTAATTGATTGATTGATCTTAAATATTGGATGATGAAAAATTACTTGTAAAACCATAAACCAGTGCCTGATCCTATGGGAAATAGAGTCAATCTTGAATGCAAATCCACAATTAGGTGACTAATAAAAACACATGCAACCTAGATAGAATGCCTTAAAAACTATTCACTCACTTCTACAACTTTGTTATCAGATCTTAATATCAATATTCACCTTCCTAGGATCACTTGAAAGAATTATTCCTTCCTTGAAGGACCTCACAAATGATTGCACAACTACCTTGCAGTTGATATATTTAAATGCCTTACAAATAAACATATAAAAGCTTGAACATAAATAAAAGAGACAACACAAGATATAAAATAGAGATTTTAATGTATTTTATTAATGTCTAACTGCTTCAAAATACATTCAATAGACCAAATAGTATAGAGGCTCAGACAAAATTATAGTAGTCTGCCTTGTAATTATATTTCATCATCTTTCAAAAAGTTACAATATGCTCTATTTATAGGCTAAAACCATCTTGTAATCCTTAAGAAGTAAGGATGCAACAAGCTTTAGATGGTTTAAAACCTGACCCCAAAAATATATAAAGGGACAAAAGACAAGAAGAAACCAAGTGGTGGATGGACAAAAATGAAGAATGAAATCTGATTTGGATCTTGTCTTCTTATGATCACTGGCACCTTTTTCTGTACGTGTTCATGATAGCCTCTGTTATTTGTAGCGAGACCTAGTGACCGCCATTACAGGCTAATTTACACTAGTCTTCAATATGACTAACCTTCTTGTGCTCAAAGAGCAGGTGCCAGGTGTTCTTCTATTCTTCATCAATAATATCTAGGTTAACAGTGACATGCTTTTTCTTCTTGGAATTTTTTAAAACATCCCATGCTGTGACATCATCTTCTTTTGGCCATTCAAAGCTCTGAATATTCTCCAATTGTGTCTTCTTCCTTTCCTACCTTGCATCCATAATGCTCTTGACATCTGTTATGAATTTATTAAAATATGTTTCTGCCTTAAAGGCCTCATCTATAATCTTATTATATTTTTCCATATCTAATTCTCCATTGTCAGAAACATATACCTCTTTACTAGGTAATACAATGTCAAATTCTAAGCTCCATACCCCTAGTGGCTTGATTTGATTATCTTCTGATCTTATTGATAGTACAAATCTGTCGTAGTCAGGCCCAAACATATTAATTCTGGCCTCAATTTGATTAGCCTTGCCTTTAAAAAAGGACAAGGTCACCCCAATTTGTTCTATCTCCTCTCCAAACTAGATTACTATCTCTGGTAAATCTGATCTCAATGGTTGCAAAGATGCCAACCTCTCAAATAACCAGGTTCTTACTGACCATGTTGCATAGTAGGGGTTCAAAATTGATATAAAATTATTAACCTCAACCTGTAGGCCTGGAAACTTACCATAGGCACCATAAAATATATCCACTTTATCCTTTAATACATCTATTCTATGCTGCAAAACTTCCATTAATGCTCCTAAAATAACATTATTATGTTCTTTAATTCCTTGCTCTAATTTTGCTGCAACATACTCTGTATCCTTTGTTTGAATTTTAGCATCTGTTCCTTCTTTTGGTACTGCAAGGGCAACCTCAAGCATTTCTTGCAATTTCTGAGTTAGGTCTGCAATTATCTTTTCTATTACATTAATCTTCATTAGACCTAACTCTCTATCCTTGGAATCAAGCTTGTCTCATCAAATAATTTTTTTTAGATATAGTAGACATTTTCTCTACCTTTGCTTCATTCAAGTGAGCAAAATGTGTCAATGCCTGAGATTTCTAGATCTCATGTATTATGTACTGACCATATTATCTTGTCTCCGTCCATCTTCTCCTGAACATTTATCTGTGATGGATTTTGATTCTTTGGAGCAAGAGACCACATTGTAAGGGCTTGGGATTTAGAATCATATCCACACCCTTTTATAATTTCTCCTATCTGTGTCTTAGTAGAGATCTTGACATCAGACTGCCTCCTGATTTGATCTATTATAAATGCTGAGACCAAATCCCATCCTTCTACTAGGAGCATGCCACTAGACTTTACAAGTTGCCTGGCTTCATCAGGAGTCAAATTTTTTTACTCTGAATCATATGCTTGGAGGGCTTGTAATGCTTCACTGGTAATTGCCTCTCCTTCTTGTGACTTCAATTGTACTGCAACTTGCTCTTTCTTTTCCCATATTAGGAAGTCTTTAAAATTTTTAGTTTTGATGAATTCATCATCCTTTAGGAACTCCTCCTGTTGTAATTCTCTTTCATCTTGGCATAAGACAAGAGGCATTTCTACATTATCATCAGTATCCTCTCTCTTTTTCTTACCCTCTCTTATCAAATTCCTTAGTTGATGATCATATGCACTGGTCCCTGTGAATAGGGCACCGATTCTATCTTTTTTCTTCTTATGTGTCTTAGCTATAGAGGGCTCCCCTGCTTCCACTCTTTGCTTCTTCTATGGGGGCTCTACATCCACTTCAGCCTCATGTGCTTCAGTTAAATCAATAATGTTTTCCTAAATCAATATGGATAGAGTAGCTACTGTTATACTCTGATGATGACTTCTTATTTGGACCTCTGTCCTTGTCATCAATCTGATTGTTGAGAAAGCTATGATTTTCAATCATCTTTTCTAACCTTTGCAGGTAGAGCATACCTGGGAATAATCCACCAAATGGGATTCATTTCCTCTTCAATTGCTGCTCCAGCTCCATTAAATCATGATATTTTGATAATCTGGATGCAATTACATCCTCTTCAAGAATGTTTCTGAATAAATCTTCTTCTTCACAAGGCCGATGCCTCTTGGTGATAGGGATGGTAGGTGTCAAGAGTTTCTTAGCACTCTCAATGAATCCTTCTGTATCAATATATCTATATAAGGAAACATTCATCCTATAATGCCTTAACCATCCATTGACAGGGTCATAAGCCCTATTACCAACTGTAAAATCTGAGGCAATGAACTGCCTAGGAGTGAAAGTTCCTTTTCTGTGAGATGCGCAGTGCTCTCTATCTATTAACATGAGTTGCCACAAAAACTCCATTATTGCAATCCTAGGTGGCACTCTATAGGGAAAAATATGTGGTGGCTGTGAACAACCATATACTCTTATTAGTGTTAAATTATGGTGACAATAGAAGTCACCCCAATTGTGGTCACCATTCCACTCGTCAACAAATTGACAAGGTCTTAATAATTGTAGCACTTTTACTGGAAGTCTGGTCATATCTGCTCCCAAATTACTCAACAATGGGTAGACTACCCAATTGTCAAAAGTACAAAAATCTTGCTCCCTGGAGGTGTAATTCCATACCCTCAACCATAACTACACAAGGTTCTATTGTCCATTGTAAAACCTTCTAAGTTGTAAATTGGACTGGTATAAAATAGGGAAATTATAAAACATGATAAGGTGCATCAACAATGAGCATTGTAGGAACTTAGGGATTCCTACCTTGGTCTAAATATCAAGGAATCCTTGATGCATTTTATCAATTACAAACTATATATAATCATAGTCTGAACTCACATTGGGGCTCTGTAATTCTATTATTATCATCAACATATATGATGATACCCTCTCTCTCCCACTGTCTACTCCTAAGACTCTGCATAGGACATAAGATATATATTTCATATAGAAAGTTAAGTCATTATAGAAATACAGTGATGGATCACTTGGAATAGGGGAAATGTAATTTTTGGCCCCCCTTGGTGTGTGGGCTTAGATCAATTTAGCTACAATAGGGGCCTCTTTGGTATATTTAGCAGCTAGGGCTTTCAAATTGATCTCTGTAGAACAGGGGTTATAAATGTGAAAAGATTTCATAAATGAAGCTCGGTCTAGGGTTACCAAGACAGTGCCATCATCCTTCTTGATGGACTTTGAAATAGTATCATACCTACTAGCCAACTCTAGGATCAAGTCTACATCAATGAAAACATCAGGAACAACTAATTTGGCTAGTCCACTGGTCTAGGGGTTTGAAATAGGCATAGAGCCATTACTGTTCTTATAAAAATAACTAAATAAATGGTAACCAGAATAGTCTAGTGTCTTGGTATCTCTTATGTATGCATAATTATCCCCTAAATACTCATCATTTACTTTTTTACCTCGATTGGAGCCTGGGAGAAACTGGATGAACTCTTCTGAATAGTTCCTTTTTCCTTTTATATCATCATCGTCCCCACTTACCCCACTCGTAGAAGCAACACTTACTGCTCTACTCATGATTCCTAGTATAACTTGTCATTGATCAACTTCTTCTTTTGTTTCTTATCGGTATTGAAACAAATCTTCTCCAAACCCTCACTCTCCACTGTGAATTACTTCAAATCTTCCACACTCATAATCACACTTTTGAATTTTGAACTGAAATCTTCACTACTCACTCTGTAGACCTTAATTTCTCTATTCTCACTGGAAATACAAAGTACTGATGCAAATTATGAGCTCTGGATTCTTGAAATGGTAATGCGTATAAATGCACCAATCTCTTTCATGGATTTGCAATTCAGTCTTTTCTCTCTTTACTCCTGCATGCTATGAAATGAATTCTAGCTCCTAGCCGTGGCATTTTGAACTGATAGATGATCAATTCAAATGATGAATTTTCATATAAAAACCTTATTAAATTTGAAAAGATATCAATATTTGATCTTATTGGCTCCTTGAGAACAACTCAATAATCTTTTGAAACATGTTGTCATAACTCCTTCATTCCTATTGACTATCAACTGTTAACATGGCATGGAGAAAACTTCATATATTACCTTGATCTCTCCATGGTTTATTTTAGTGAAAATGCGACTGAGTGATCTTGTTTATGTGAAGAGTTATCTTTAACTTTAGTTTTCTATTGAGACTTAATGAAAACCATCTGATCATCATTCAAATATATAGCTACCTCTTAATCGCTATGTGAGATCTCTTAACTCTTATTCTCTTCGATACTGCGCGACCATAGCTTTACTAACTCATTTTATACCTTGGATTTCCTTTAGAGACTACGTGACTATGTTATCTCTTTGTCACTTTAAGATTTCCTTTACTCTAAGTTTCTTTAGAGATTGCACGTCTGTCCCACGATCATCTTTTAATTGGACGACCCGCGTGTAATCTCATTTGCTTTATGTACTTTCATATTTTTAACTGAGACTTCACGACTACCATAGATCTTGTTTCTAATCTAATGACTCGCACATAATCTCTTTTTCTTTTCACTTGACTTTGGTTTACTTCACAATTTGACGAATCAAGTAGTCTCTATGTCGCAGAAAGAAATTCTTTACCTCAGGTTCACTTCGAGACTTCCCGACTAACTCAAGTCTTCAAAAGTTTTATCCACGTGTCTCAATCTAGATTATTATCGCTGAATCTTTGGAACTTTTCTGACCTTTTGACTTTCTATAGTGACTACATGCCATCCACATGATCTCTTCCTTTTCACGGCTCAGATCTTCTCACTGAGAACACACTTATACTTAACTAAAATTATCTCAAACCACAGTTCTTATCGTGACATCGTGACCCATTGAATCTCACTATTGCTATAAGAAATTGCTAACTCATGGTTTCTTTCCTGATTTAATGCCAGCCACTAGATTCTCTTCAAATTGGATGACAATCATGATATCTATTTATCTTTCACTTATCTGCAAATTTTCATCCTGATTTCATGCTGGTCACAAGATCTGTCACTCATCTAACGACAGTCGCTTAATCTCTTTAGCTTTTACTTAACCATAGATTTCAAAAGAGATCACACGACTAAAGGACTTTAACCATATTCTTAACCTTAGTTTCTTTGCGAGATACCGTGACTGAGAAAAATTGAAGTCGCGTATACATTTATTAACTCATGATTTTTCATGGAGACTTAGTGACCACCACATGATTTCAAATTAGATCGATGGCTATCACTCAATCTCTTATCTTTTGACTTAACCACATTTTATCTTCATGATAACGCGACTGCATGAAATTTTGAACTTAACCTTTAAACCCAATTTGCAACTCTGATTACCTTTTGAGACAATGCAACTGAGTAGACTCGAAGTCGCTAAAGAAATGATTTAACTTTGATTTTTCAATGAGATTATCCACCAACCACAAGATCTAGATCTACATCTACGACCTGCGTGCAATCTCACAAAGACTGGAAGAATATTTGCTTTTAAAAGAGACAAACCGACATAAAGGAAATCTCCTAGTCTTGATAAGAAAAAGAATATTCTAAGATTACAATGAGACTTCATGAATTAATTTAAATAACATGAAATAAAGCACATGACTTAAGTGGTCGGGCTTATTTGAAAAAGTAACAAAAAATTAGAAAGGATTTCAACAAACTAGGGTTTTTCTTGGATATGCATGAAATTTGACCTAGGACTTAGGGTTTTTGCACTCTTTCTTGATTCTAGCTTGAAGATCATTTTTTGCAGAGGTATTTCGACAACTCTAGACAAAATTTTCAACTCTTAGGCATAGATATGACTGAGAAAATAAATTTTTTTCAGAAAAACTACAAAACTGGAAATACAACCAACAGATTGCAAGCACAAAGTTGAAAGGACATGCATCCCTATGGTGGGAACATCTACAATTGGATCAAAAGAAGAAGGGTAAAGACAAAATCAAGGTATGGGATAAGATGGTAAACAAATTGAAAGGAAAGTTTCTACCTTTTGATTATCAGATTAACCTAATATGGCGAATGCAAAGTTTGAAGTAGAAAGACAAATCTGTAGAAGACTACACTAAAGAATTCTGCAGATTGGACATTAGATCTGGACATGTTGAAGATGAGGTGGAAAGAGTAGCAAGATACATGAATGGATTGAGAGGTTCTGTATAGGATGAAATCAGTTTGGTTAAGATGGAAAGCATTGAGGAGGCATACCAATTTTCCCTAAAAGATAAGGAAGAGTTGAACAGAAGATATGAACAAAGAAAAAGAGGTAGAGGTGGTAGATTCCCTAGACGAAGAGGTAGATCTCATGGTGAGAACAATAGATCTGAACCAGACAAGTCAATTTCAGACACATCTCAAGAAAAAGGAAAGACTGAATGGAAAGGTGAAAATTCATACCGAGGAAGAGGTAATTAATCCACACATGGTTATAACCGAAAAGGATTCCAAGTTACTTGTTACAATTGTGGTGAAGAAGGACATAAATCCTTTGAATGTATACATGCAAGCAAGAAAGGTAGTAGTAGAAGAAATGCATTGGTGCAAGAGGAGTCACCAAATGATGCTGAGAAGGAAGGAAATATCATGATCCAAAGGATACTATGGAGTGAAAAGGATAAGCAAGATCCGATCAGGAAAAGTTTGTTCAAGACTAGATGTAGAGTTGCAGATAAGGTTTGGAAAGTGATTGTTGACATTGGAAACTTGGAAAATCTGGCATTTGAGGAAATGGTTGAAAATTTGTAGTTGGAGAGGATGAAACATCTGAAACCCTATCAGATCTCATAGATCAAGGATGATCATACATTAATGGTGAGTGAGCAATGTTTTGTGAATCTTAAAATTGGAAAGTAATATGATAAGGTGTTGTGTGATATTATGCCTCTGGATTGTTGTCATATTTTATTAGGTAGACCTTGGAAATATGATAGACATGCTATACATTATGGGAGATTGAATAGATATTCTATTTGGATTGATGGTAAGAAGAAAGTTTTGTTACCTTTGATTAAAGAGTCTGTTGGTGAGATATGTACATCTGTGAAAGTTTGTTTGATGGAAGGTAGACAATTTGTTAAAGATTTGAAAAGAAATGATATCTTTTATGCTTTGATTCGTAACAAACCAAGTAAGAATATAGAGGATGACATTCTTACAGAAGTTGGAAAATTACTCATTGAGTACAAGGAGATAATTTTAGATAATGTTGGCAAGTTGACTCCTAGAGGACATATGACTATTTTTGTGTTGTCATCATGGCAACAAAGTTATACTAAGTTTCTGTCAAAGATAACTCAGAAGGAAAAATGACTAAGTATGGTAACAGGGTAGACAGAGTATTCAGTGATCAACACATCAACACACGTGCGAGAGATTGAATTAGTGTATGCGTGTTTAGATATATGTTCTATGGGATGTCTACATACTAAGTCCAGACACACATGGTATGGCATGATAGTATAGAGAAGTTATAGACAAATCAATATACCAGCAGTCTAGAAGATAGAGCATGAAAGCCGACTAGTGTTTTGATCAACGTGATTTATATTGTTATGTAATGGCTAAGCACCTTTGATTATATGTTTGTAATGATGTAATTAGTATTTTTGTAAACACGCTTAAGCTGACTTGTTCAGAAGTGTTGTGTATTATGTTTTAGGGCCGACTAGAGTCTTGTTTTAGGTCGCGCCTATTCAGATATGAACATATAAGTATGTAATGTAAAGTTATGTTACAAGTGTCAAATTATTATGTAAGAGGAAGATATAGAAGAGAAGTATGATGAAG
This sequence comes from Thuja plicata, assembly GCA_018584345.1. Taxonomy (NCBI): domain Eukaryota; kingdom Viridiplantae; phylum Streptophyta; class Pinopsida; order Cupressales; family Cupressaceae; genus Thuja; species Thuja plicata. The sequence goes on from MU226117.1 coordinate 811,598, forward strand.
TCAGTATATGATAAATCTCTTTAAGAGAGTAAGAGCATTCACACATACACAAAACTGATCAGACAACAGTGTCATCACAACAGTTCACTTTTGATATAGTGTATATCAACTATCAGAAGGTTGTAGCCTTCATCTTATTGGGAAGTGAGCCTAGGAAATGAGCCATATACCTTTAACAGGGTTTTGTAAAAGACTCCTAATAGGGTCAGACCTTTAACCAGGTCATTATACTTGCATTGTAAAGACTGCTCCTAATAGGGCAAAGGAACTTTAATAGGTTCATTATACTAGTGCAATATTTGTGGGTACTAACTCCCACTAGGGTTTTCCTCTGATCAAGGTTTCCCCATAATCATATAATGTGTTATGAGTTCTTATGTTAAGCTTCATTAAATGAATGTTTGATTTTTATTTAAGTTGCAGAAAAGTATTATATAGACAAACACTAATTTACCCCCCCTCTCAGTGTTTCTAACAATTGGTATCAAAGCTTTGGTCCTCTGAAAGAAATTTTAACCACTTGAGGAGATCATGGACTCAACAGAAGCAAAACATTTGAAAAAGAATCTTGAAGCAGCTCTTGAAGATCTTGATAGACCTGAAAAAGAAAATGAAGAACTTAGACTGAAAGTTGATGGCTCACAAATGCTTATCAAGAAATTAAGAAAATATTTGAAAGATTGTTCTACAAGTGATTTAGGGAAAATGATAAAAAATATCAATGAAGAGAATATGTCTCTAAAAGATAAAATTGAAAATCTAGATGAACAACTAACAGACAGTCAAATTGCTATTGAAGAAAAGATCAAAGAAAGCAAACAAATAGGTGATGAACTCTTGAAAGCAAACATGAAAGTCCTGGAATTGGAAAACATAAAGAAGAAGTTGGAATATGAATTAACAGAAGCAAAATATAAGATTGATAAACTCCATACAAGTTCTGATTCACTTCAAACTCAGCTTATTACACAAAAGCAAAAAGGCGACACTACTGGTCTTGGATACAGTGTAGCACAAATTGAAATCAATTCATTACAAGAAAGAAAGAAAGCACATGAAGCATCTTCAAAAGCAAAGAAAGTTTAAAATGTTGCAGAGATTAAAACAGATCCACCTAAAGGGGAAATCAAGCAAGTTAACATAACTTGTTATGCATGTAACAAACATGGTCATTTGGAAAGAGATTGCAAAGAGGTAAGACCTTTCAATGGTTACTATTTCTCCTATAATAAATTTGGTCATAGGGCTATACATTGCAGAACAAATCAAAGAAATCAGTCACAACAGAATCAAAGAAGAATGAATCAAAACAATTAGAGAAATCAACCTCAAAGAAATTCGCAGAACACTACATGTCAGATATGTAACTACAATGGACACACAACAAAGCAGTGCAACATGATGAACAAGAGCATTAGACCTCCTATCATTTGTCACACATGTGGAAAGGCTAGACACATATCAAGGTTTTTTAGATCCAGAACTCAAAGGCAAGAGGATCCTAAGAAATCACTATTTGAAGAAGAAGGAGAAGTCAAGTTTGTTCAAGAAAAAGAAGATTCAAGAAAAATTTGGGTTGAAGTAAGGAAGGAAAATGATGTTGACAAAGTAGTTGATGCATCCACAGTGAATGCACCCTCTACTTCTTCTTGAATAGACCTTCTTTGTCTTAGGGGGAGCTATTCTAGCTTGGGACCCTTGCACAGCTGGTATACTCACCTCTGAGTATGCGCATATGGATTCATAGTTATAAGCACATGATATTTTAGTATGCATGCGTGCATTGTCTCTATTGTATCATGATCAAAGTTACAAATTTTCTAAGTAATTTGCGTACAGTTGCAAACATTAAATGCAGTATCTTTTATAAAAGAATGTAAATGTTCAATCTTCTTCACACTTGCATTTGAGATCACAGAATTTTAGAGCACTGGAGAACTGAGCATCAAATCACGAAAACATAATAGATTTGGTAGTTAAGAAAATGGATAAGAAGTTGAAACAGAACCCTAGCAGTTGCGCTGTTTTAGATTTTTGTGGAACCCTATTTAAGAAATCATCAAGTAAATATGGCGACTCCAGTTGTATTTGACATTGTAGAGAGGAAAAGATTTGTGTTTAAAAAGCATCCATTCAAATTCATACTAGATGATGTGGAAGGAGCTTTCTCCAAAACCCTATTAGGTGTTGTTCACGTAGAAGATATCTGCGCATACATTTACTGTAAGAAAGAAACAGTAGGAGATATCAACATAGCCACTCATATGGGATGTATGATGAAACTAGACTACACATTCAAGGATGAGTTCATGCACTTGATTTATAACCCTATCTTTGAATACTCGAATGCACATGAGTTTGATGAGCTTGAATGGGTAAAGATTTTACTAAGCAGAATACATGATGACCTTTACTGGATTGGTGAAGTTCCTATTCGCATCACTATAGACCTAATCCATGAATTAATTGGACTTCCTAAGATTGGACCAGTTCTTCCTACTGGCAAGGATGTCAAGAATCAAGTTGAACAAGTTTGCTTATCTAGAAGTGACAAGCGTAGGATGACAGTTGACCCTATCAAGGAAGAAGACATAAAGCTTCTAACTATGATACTTGGGTATAAGTTTTAGCAAGCAAGAAGCTTAAATAGTGTCTCTGCAGCAACAGTCCTAGTAGCTATCGGAATGGTGAAGGATAACACTTAGTACAATCTATGTGAGATATTGCGCACTCAATTGATTGAGAACATTCAAATCATCAAGCATGACAGGAGCAAGACATTTAGGTTTGGATCTTTGATCATCTACTTGTAGTTCTATATTGTTGGAAAGGTTGCAAACCTTTACCTAGATAGGAGAAAACCCACAATGTCTCAGATTTCACTTAAAGCCACTTTAGAGAGCAGTGTGAGGGATGCGATGGATATGGATATCAAGACATTTAGGATCAAGATGCAGAAAAGTTTCAGACTATCTGAGAAGATAGTTGATAAATATAAGGATACCATATGTTTCATGGTAGAAAAAAATTGCACTTGCATGGAGGTAGTTGAACCTAGAACCAAATAGATTCATCCTCTTGGTTATGAAGTGGAAGAACATGTGTTAGAAGGTTATGCACAAGTTCTATTGTCTGCGCCCAAAGATCCTAGTGAGCCCAGATGGGGCGCTTACAGAGAGAAGACTAATGCAGTTGATTCTATATTATATAGTGCTGATAATAAAATAAAGGCATATAAGATTACATCTAGCATTATAAGGGTACATGGAGTCACTCAAGAAGATCCTGACAAAGCTAAAGATGCCAAGATAGCCAAAGAACTTAAGAAGGCTGAAGAGATCCAGAAGAAGAATAAAGTAGAGAGCACCTCTGCACCCTCTACCACTATTGATCTAGACTCATCTCCACCTTGTATACCAAGACAGAAGTCTAGAAAAAGAAAATAGGCACCCACAAATCACCCATCCTCAAGGAACACACAGAACAAAGCAAGGAATACTCAAGCTCCTCTCGAGGTAGGATTCAGACTTAGTCTAAATGTCTTAAGGAACATAATTGTGAATGAAGAAAGAATAGATACAATTGCTAAAATGTATGACAAGTATCAAGAGATTGATAAAACTGAGATACATTCTATGATCATACATTTTATGTCTCATATGATTAAGTTTAAGAAGTCAATTCTTGAACTCAAGACAGTGATACCTGATAAGTTATGAAACATACTGGAGATCATGAAAAGACATGCAATTGAGGAAGACATGAGGATAAGAGAACAATCATTGGATAATCTTCTCCTTGTATGCTTGCATGATGAGAAGGTAATTATATTAGATTTGGTGAAGCCTCATCTTAGAACGAAGACAAGGAATCTACAAATTATGAACAAAGAGTATGAACATATAGGAAAAGAAAATGAAAAGGCATTTGCACAAGTGTTTATGGATAGACACATGTATCCATCAATGACACCTACTACAAAGGTAACTCCAGCTCCTCCTAAACAAGTTACAGAACCAGTAATTTAGATAGCACCTATGGTAGGTCCATAGGTTTCAGCACCCACAGTGACAATAACTTCTAATATAGAAGAAGACTTAGAAAGATACTATAGTGGTTGATAATATCAAGATATCCATGACAACATCTAACAAAGACATGGACAAAGTTAATAAAGCATTTGTAAGCACTGAAGAGATGTGCACTGATGATATATTTGTACAACAAGATGAAGTTCCCTCCAATGATCCAATTGACTTGAATACTCAAGATAATGAGACACCAATCAAAGAGATACCATTAACCATTTAGAATACTATATTCTCACCATCCACTCAACCATCTACTTCATTATTGTCAAGGTTAACTCCCGATTCAGCAAGTCTGGATGCATGGGGAGAAGAAGACCTAATCAAGATCAACATTCTTGCTATGGAAAAAGCAAAAGAGAAACAAGTGACGAGGAAACCTTTCTTTTTGGAATCAATGAACATGTTGAATTACTTAGTGCCTGTAGACAAGAAAGTAGCCAAAGTTCAATCAGTTGAAGATGTGGACAACATTCTAACAAACTTCAAATCACATTTTACAAGCCTAGTAGACTCAGCTACTAAAATTGTAGAAAATGAATACAAAAAGGAGAGACTGAATGAATTGGTAAAGAAATTTACCTTAGACTTAAACTCTTTAAAGATTGGGCAATCCATATTGAAAGAATTGGCAACTAAGGGAAAGAAAGTCATAGCAAACTGCATGGACAGAGTGAAGTTCACCTCTGAACACATCAAGAAGATAGAAGAGGCTGAGATCATGGTGTACACTATTAGAAAATCAGTTGAGACATCTACCAAGGAAATTAACATATGTAACAATGTCTATCAAGGACAGCTAGACAAAATTGAAAAGGCTAAGTTGGAAATCAGCAAGATAAGAGTCAGACAAACTCAGTTGAGAAATGCACTTGTGCCCTCTCTAGCAGTCCTAAATGAGAACATCAAATAGATTGATGCTACTATTGTGACATATGATCAAGGTCCTTGCATGGATCTGATAAAAATAGAGAAGCTGACATATGCATTATGCGAGCATCTACAGAAAGTTGATGCAATGAAAGTATTTTGGCAGAAAGAGATCCAATCTCTTCAGATTGTGTACCCTGAAGTCTACATGGAATAAGTATCTTAAGACTCACAAGTTTTTGTACACATTTTTCATTAATGTCAAAGGGGGAGTAATAGAGAATGTGTATATATAGAAGAGCAGTATATGTATATATATAAATGATGTTATGATATACAATTATTTTTTTGTGTTAAGTCATTTTGGGAAACTTGGCCACATTCCTTTGTTGCCATAAATGACAAAGGGGGAGATTGTTGGAAAGTTGACTCCTAGAGGAAATATGAATATTTTTTTGTTTTCATCATGGTAACAAAGTCATACTAAGTTTCTGTCAAAGATAACTCAGAAGGAAAAATGACTAAGTATGGTAACAGGGCAGACATAGATATTTAGCGATTAGCACATCAGCGCACGTGTGAGAGATCAAATCAGAGTATGTGCATTTAGATATATGTTCTATGGGATGTCTACATACTAAGTCTAGACATGCATGGTATGGCATGATAGTACATAGAAGTTATAGACAGATCAGTACACCAGCAGTCCAGAAGACAAAGCAAGAAAGTCGACTAGTGTTTTGATTAGCGTGAGTTATTTTGTTATGTAATGGCTAAGCACCTTTGATTATATGTTTGTAATGATATAATTAGTATTATTGTAAACATGCTTAAGACGACTTGTTCAGAAGCATTGTGTATTATGTTTTAGGGCTAACTAGAGTCTTGTTTTGGGTCGCGCCTATTCAGATATGAACATATAAGTATGTAATGTAAAGTTATGTTACAAGTGTCATATTATTATGTAAGAGGAATATATAGAAGAGTAGTATGATGAATTCAATATATGATAAATCTATTTAAGAGAGTAAGAGCATTCATGTGTTGAGATTGAAGAATGTCAATCAACCAAGATACACCTGCATGCAAAGCTGCTACAAGAATGAAGAAGACAGAAAGAGAGAAAGAGCTAAGGCGGCCGATAGGCCAGAGACTGCAAATGCATGTTG
>MU226117.1:819832-830206 GCA_018584345.1 Thuja plicata
ATGTTGAGATTGCTGATACGCAATGCAACCAAGATCACCTGCATGCAAAGCTGCTACGAGAATGGAGAAGACAGAAAGAGAGAAAGAGCTAAGGCGGCCGATAGGCCAGAGACTGCAAATGCATGTTGACAGAAATGATTTCTATATTCAACAATGAAAAGATTTACAACTGCTTATGAATTACAAAGCGGACAATCCTTATAAAGGATGCCGAAACCCTAAAAAGGGAAACAAACTCAGAAATAGAAACTACCTAAGATTAGCTTTAAGCAACTAGAGTGAATAGGGAAGTTACTAATTAGATCATAATGATTTAAATTAGTAACCTCGATATTCTATTACTCTAACATCATGCATACACGGAACTGATCAGACAACAGTGTCATCACAACAGTTCACTTTTGATATAGTGTATATCAACTATCAGAAGGTTGTAGCCTTCATCTTATTGGGTAGTGAGCCTAGGCAGTGAGCCATATACATTTAATAGGGTTTTTTAAAAGACTCCTAATAGGGTCAGACCTTTAACCAGGTCATTGTACTTGCATTGTAAAGACTTCTCCTAACATGGCAAAGGAACTTTAACAGGTTCATTATACTAGTGCAATATTTGTGGGTAGTAATTCCCACCGGGGTTTTCCTCTAATCAAGGTTTCCCCGTAATCATATCATGTGTTATGAGTTCTTATGTTAAGCTTCATTAAATGAATGTTTGATTTATGTTTAAGTTGTAGAAAAGTATTATATAGACAAACACTGATTCACCCCCCTCTCTTAGTGTTTCTAATAGATAATGTACCTAATGGTTTGCCACCAATGAGAGATATCAGTCATTGTATGGATCTAATTCCTGGAGCTAGTTTTACAAACAAAGCACCACATCGATTAACACTGACCGAGAATGAAGAGCTTAACCGACAAGTTCATGAATTATTGAACAAAGGTTTGATTTGAGAAAGTTTGAGTCCATGTGCAGTACCTACTATATTAGCACCTAAGAAGAATGGAGAATGGATAATGTGCACTAATTCTAGGGCAATTAATAATACCATAGTAAAGTATAGGTTTCCTATACCAAGAATGGATGACATAATGGATTGTTTGAGTGGAGAAAGCTATTTTACCAAAACTGATTTGAAAAATGGATATCATCAGATCAGAATCAGAGAAGGATATGAATGGAAGACTTCTTTCAATACAAAGGAAGGTTTGTATGAGTGGTTGGTTATGTCCTTTGGTTTAACTAATGCATCGAGTACATTTATGACACTAATGAATGAAGTTATAAAGAAATTCTTGAATAAATGTGTGATTGTATATTTGAATGATATTCAGATATTCAGTAAGACTAGAGAAGAGCATTTGATGCATATAAGGCAAGTGTTGTAGCAATTGAAAGAAGAAAAGTTGCTGATAAATATGAAGAAGTGTTCCTTTATGAAAGAAGAGCTTGTGTATTTAGGCTTTGTGATTTCAGCTAATGGTTTGAAGAATGATCCTGAGAAGGTTGAAGCTATATTGAGTTGGCCTACACCTGAAAATGTCACTGAGGTAAGATCATTTAATGGATTGGAAATTTTTTACAAGAAGTTTATCAGAAATTTCAGTTCTATTTGTAATGCTATGACTGAGACAATGAGAGGAGACAAAAGAGAATTCAAATGGACACATGGAGCTGATAAGAGTTTTGAAGCTTTAAATCTAAAGGTTGCTGAATTACCTATGTTAGACTTACCTGATTTCAATAAGGTATTTCAAGTTGAATGTGATGCAAGTGGAAGTGAAATTGGAGCTGTGTTAACTCAAGAAGGTAAACCTATTGCTTTCTTTAGTGAAAAGTTGAATGATGCAAAAATGAAATATTCTGTCTATGATCAAGAGTTCTATTCTATTTTGCAAGCTATGAAGAAGTGGAGACATTATTAGATGCCAAATGAATTTGTGTTGTATACTGATCATAAGGCTTTACAATATTTGGGTGGTCAAAATAAGTTGAATCAGAGACATATGAAATGGGTAGAGTATTTGCAGAGCTTTACATTTGTGATTAAGCATAAGAGTGGAGTTTTTAATAGAGTTGTCGATGAATTGAGTAGAAGGAGATCTTTGTTGACTGAAATGAGAATTGAAGTTCTTGGTTTTGATGACTTGAAGAAATTGTATGAAAGTGATCCTGATTTTCTAGAGCAGTGGAGAGTGTGCAGAGCACCTAATTCAAATCAATCAAGTAAATATGAGTATTATTTCATTCAGGAAGATATGTTGTTCAAAGGCATTCAACTGTGTATATCGAGAGGTTCAATGAGAACTAATTTGATAAAGGAGAAACATAGTAGTGGATTGGCTGGATACTTTGATATTGATAAAACATTGAGTTTGCTGAAGGAGAGGTATTTTTGGCCTCATTTGTATAAGGATGTTCAGAAATTTGTGAGAAGTTGTGGAGTTTTTCAAGTTGCAAAAGGAGTGTGTCAGAATACTGGTTTGTATACACCTATTACAGTTGCTGAGAAACCTTGGAGTGATATCAACATGGATTTTGTTCTTGTCTTACCTAGGACAACTAGAGGTAATAATTATATATTTTTTGTTGTGGATATATTTTCTAAGATGACACATTTCATACCATATAAGAAAAAATTAGATGTAGTACATATATCAGATCTTTTCTTTAAGGAAATCTTCAGATTGCATGGATTACCAAAGAGTATCATCTTTGACTGAGACAGTAAGTTTGTTAGCTATTTTTGAAAAACACTTTGGAAGAAGTTGGATACTGAGTTGAAGTTTAGTTCTACATTTCATCCACAAACTGATGGAAAAACAAAGGTTGTAAACCAAAGTTTGGGTAATTTATTGAGATGCCTAGTTGGAGACACACCAATCAATTGGGATTTGATGCTGGCACAAGAAGAATTTGCATACAATAGTTCAGTGAATAGAAGTATTGGAAAGACACCTTTTGAGATTGTTCATGCCACAGAACCTAGAGGTATATCAGATTTGAGAGATATTGTTGGAGAAGAGAAAAGAAGTGCTGAAGCAGAAGAATTTGTAGAATTTATGAAGGTATTGAATGAAGATGTAAAACATAAGCTGGAGAAAAGTAATCAGAAGTACAAAGACAGTGCAGAAAGATCAAGAAGACATAAAACATTTGAATTTGGTGATGGTGTAATGGCTCATTTGATGAAAGGCATATTTCCTATTGGAACATATGGTAAAATGAAGATGAAGAAATTTGGTCCTTGCAAAATACTGAGAATATTTGACAGTGGAAATGCTTATGAAGTTGAATTACCTAATGACATGGATATATCACCTATATTCAATATTTTAGACTTGTATGAATATCATGAACCTGATAAAGAAGTGACAGTATCAAGTGATTATCCTAAGAAGTAGATAGAGGAAGTTGAAAACAATTTGAAACAAAGAGTTGACAGAAGCACAAGAGGAAAGCAATACATGCAATATCTGGTAAAGTGGAAGAACAGGCCAATTGAGGACTCATCTTGGATTTCTCAATCTAAGTTGGATTCATTTTAGGTTGGACCTAGTACATGATTTGGGGAATCATTTCTTGAAACCCAAGGTTTCTGATGCAGGAGCATCTTGGGCCATTTGAAATCTTGCTCAACCAAAAAGATGTTTTTTTTTTGTTTAGAAGTTGCTTAGGAAATACTCTGCTACTCGGGCTCTATTGCTTAGTAAAGCTGATCTGTTGCTCAGGCATGCTTATTTCTTATTGCTCGATAATGTTTAGTTCTACTGCTTGGGTCATGTTGCTCGGGCATGCCTATTTATTTTCTGTTGCTTGGGTTTCTTTTTTGACACTCAGGTTTTTGTTGCTTGCTGCTCAGTCGTGCTTTTCTCTATCGCTCAGGTTTCTCTTCTATTGATCGATTATGCTCTTACCGATAGTTACTGATTTTTGGTGATCTCCTGCCCGAGATGCTTATTTTGAGAGTTGGATCTTTGGCCGACTTCTTTTATTTTCTATTGCTGAAATAATTTGGGATCTCTCATTGGGATATGTATGGACCTAAATCTGGGTCTCTCTTTGGATTTGAGTACCAACCTCTTTGGTGGACTCTTGTATATATTATTTTGTATGTTCTTAGTTTAGGTATCAATCTTAGAGAAAGAAAGCAAATGTTTAGATTTTGAGATCGAAGGTTTGTGATCTCTGTTGTATGAAGATCTTATCATAATTCAATGAATATATGGCTGAAACTAGGAAGGCCTTACAACCTGGCATGTAATGATTTTGATTAAGTTAATATAAAGGGAATTTTGTTGTTTCTTCTCTCACTGTGTTGTTTGGCTTCCACATTGGTTCTGCAAGGTGGTTTGGTAGTTGGGAGTGCCTTTGGCCCATCTCTTAGCTCTTCCTTGTGTCACAAAGTCACAAATATTGTCTCATTGAGAATGATCAGGTTTATATTTTTGGTTGTGCATCAAGGAGTGTATTTAGGACACACAAAGGTGTCCTAAATTCAAAGGGTTAGTGATCCAAAGGTTCACAAGATATTTTTTATATGATACAGTTGCTGGTGACAGTGTTCTTGAGGCTTGACATAAGAGATGCTGGTAAATATGACTGATGATCATATTTTGTCATTACTATACAAAGGAAACCATTTTTGAACCATCGGTAACATGATCACCGAAAGATAGGTTTATAGTGCAACCAGACACAACTATTCACAAAGGTAACCAAAAATTCTAAGTGTACTATCAATGACAAAATGATCATAGTGTAAACCAACAACATAGTCTACAGTGTAAGATGACAGACAAGTTCACAAAGGAACCTAACATACAAGTTCACAGTAAACAATGATGAATAGTCTACAGAGAAACCTGACAAGTAGAATATCTACAGAGACATCACTGAGGAAAGACTACAGAGAAACCCGAGTACCAGTATACCGAGAGACAACTTTAATTCCAAGAAATGTGGATCTGAGTTACATGTCAGATAAAACACTTGAGTTTTATATTTAGATTTAAAGCTTATCTTTAAAACCATTTCTTGAGGGACAAGTAAAGAAAATGTAATTGTTTTAATCAGTATAACTGATTGAAAACATGCAAACTAGGAGATCAAGGTCAAGTTGTAAACCTTTGATCATAGAGTTATTATTGTAAAGCATGAAACTTATTTAAATCAAATTCATTGTATAAATAGATGTGTAATTAACAATCAAAACAAAAATATGTGATGATGATTGTAGCCAAAAAGCACATCAAAGGATCATACATAGACTTTTATGTAGAAGGATAGAAAAAGATGAAATTAGTTATGAAGAACAAGATTCAAGGCCACCAAGCAGAAAAAAGGTATTAATCAATTACTATAGGTGATACATCATATTGTAAACTTAAAGGATCTCAACTCAGTAATTTAGGATTGCATATTGTAAGATCTAAATTTGGTTTGTTTGGATCTCCTAGATAAGATTTGCATAATGAGAATTACATAAAGAAAGAGATCCTAAGTCCAACTTCAATCTATTACACTTAATTGTTATGATAAGAAATCAAGGGTGTTTGCCAAGAATAATGAGATAAGATACCTACCTAAAGACATAGTAGATCTGGAAAAACTCAATTTCTAAAGCCTGTGTTGAATTTTTGGAAAATCTAAAGGATGAACCAGAACAAAAATGCCGAGATGAACAAAACCCAAAAATATTTTTCCGATCTGACATCGTCTTGAGAAAAAGGTCAACCTTGACCCACAAATGTCACCCTTGACCCAATAATCTCAACCCTGACCTGTGCTACCTCAACAGAGAATATGTTTTCAGATCCTGGTTGTTTGCTGAAAAGGGTATCTAGATCTAGTCTCAGATCTGCCGTTCTATACCTGTGACTCCTGAAAACAACACCTGCAAATATCTAAAAAAGAGGGTTTTGGGGTGGCTATATAGGGTTTTGCCTTAGTCAAACCCTCATTTTGGTGATCTCCACCTCCATGAATAGCCAAATATAGAAATTATATGTGTGTGTGTTTTTCTCTTTGGAAAGAGTCTTTAGATATGTAATATCAATATCTAATCCTCTAGATTAACAATCCTAACATACATAGAAATGAGAAGGCAAATGCATAGATTTGAATGTGATAAAGAAAGCATACCAAACCCCCAAGGCTAAAGTACTCCTATAAATTCACAATCCATAGTTTCTATCCCATGATAATGTCCTTTGAATGCTTGAAATGTTGAGAATGGTAGATCTAAAGAGAAGAGCACCTTCTTGCTTCAATGAAGATCCACAATAGCTTGTGCACCAAAAATGTTTGAGAAATGGATTTAATATGTCCTTCTAGCTTGTCCTTCTATATCATCCTCTTTCTTACTTGCATCATCATTGAATAATGTCACCTCTTGATTTTGTTTCATGATCAAATGAAGGCAAAAGAGAGTGCTTATATAGAGATCTCACTATAGGTCTCCTAGGACAATGCAAGGGACCCAAATTCAAATTTCACCTTGAATTATGATCCAATTTCAATCACCAACCATGGAGGGGATGAATTAAATCAAATATCAGAGAAAACACTTCCACATATGAACCCGGGGATCCATTTTAAGTTTAGAACCCTAATAAGCTCCAGATTTGAAAGCGGGGACCAACACCCGATAGAGGTCTATGTCAACCTCGCCCTTAACCTAGGTCAAGGTTGAGTTTGAGACCTAGGTCAAGGTTGAACTCAACCCTAACCTAGGCTAGGTTTAATCTTGACCATGACCTAGGTCAGGGTTGATCTCGACCCTAACCTGAGGTTTTGGGAAGGTCACCAGAAAGTGTCTGTGAGGTTCCCAAGTCAGCCAGGGACCTAGGGAGGTGCGGGAATCTCCCAGAATGCTGGGATGAAGGCCTAGAGGCCTAGGAAGAGCATGATAAGACCTAGGAGGACCAATACATAGGTCCTACCTAGAGGAAAGAGTCACGGAGAGGGAAATATAGGAGAATCCATAAGATCCTACCCTAATTTCACTTAAACATGCATAATCAAGTGCAGATACATTCCTAAATGCAAATCTAATATGCAAGTGTACTAAATAAAGGTGATAAACATACCAAAATGGAAGTGCTTACATTTTAATATGATACATTTATCCCCCACTTTATCTTAGATATGACACTACGTGAGTATGCAAGCTAAAGTAAGAAAACATCATAAAGTATAAAAAGGATATAGCCAAGTCCTTAATGCAGAGATCCTGCGAGAAATCATTAGTACCCGCAACCTGCAGTACACAAGGTTAATGAAAATCCATAGAACACCTAGTTATTACTATGATGATTTTGAGAAGTGCATAGATCCTCTTATTCCCCCTTGATTCAGCTTACTAATTCTTGAAAGGTGAAATAGGGTGATAAGGTTAGTTCTATACACTGAATATGCAGTTTATTGAGAAGTATTTTCCTAAACCATTTATAAGGATCCTAAACCTTCCTAAAATAATTCAAGACTTTGGGTATCTAAATCACAATTCCAACACCTCTGACGGCACTAAAAATAGAGCTACCAAACTCAAGTTATGATGAGAAGAGTGAATGCCTATCTAAGTACAATTTGAAGGGAAATTTGGATTTAACCTAAGTAATTTCAAATAAAACCCTAATAAAACCCTAATTTTGTCACTATAAATAAGAGAAAGAAATACTTACCTCCTCATTCTTACCATTTGTAGCATTTTGAAGAAGGAGACAAGATGCCAAGGAGAGAGGAATTTCAAGCAAGCCGTATGGAGGTCCTGAGAGAGTGCCTGGCCAGTGAACAACCACTGCCCAAGGTAGGTGTCCTATTTTTGGTGTTTGTGACTTGAAAAATTCATGTTTTATAGGAAAGGTCAACCCTCACCCAGTTATTTTGACCTTGACCCTTTAAGGTTGACCTTGACTGGGAAGGTTCAGGCCTTTTTGGGGTGAATGTCGACCCTAACCCACAAAGGTCGACCCTGACCCAAAATATTTGACCTTGACCCACAAAGGTTGACCTTGAACCATAAAGGTTGACCTTAACTAGGTCAAGTGGGTATAGTAGTCATTTGATGATAGAGTACTGATAAGATTCCTGTTTGTGCTTATGGGACCCTGTCTGTCTGCGAGAGCATCCCTTCAGAGGGTTACTACTGTCTATCAAAGAGAGCATGTTGAAGTTACAACAGGATGAGATACAGTTATTGAGAGATGTGGGATTGTTCTGGGTAGCAGTCTTACCACAAATGAGGTTCCACCGGTCCATGATATCAGCCCTGATAGAGAGATGGGATGAGGATACTTGTTCCTTCCATCTTTCATCAGAAGAGATCACAATCACGTTGGAGGATGTGTACAGGATCCTACGGCTTTCGGTCTGAGGTGAGCCTGTCAGACCGAGAGTACTGTGGGGTCCTCCCAAGATTTTTGTAGATATGGAGTATTGTTTGGGATGAGTACCACAGATGAGGACCCGATTAGATCAAATCTCTCTATAAGCCATACTAGCAGGTTTGACACCTTTGGTACAGAGAGTGATGGTATGTATACTTGCTTTGATTGTAGTGCCCAATACAAAGGGTACAATATTTTTAGCACCATTCACCCATCTTCTAGTACACATGATGGAGAGTGATAGCATCATCATCTCATGGGGCCACAACATGTTGGCTTATCTTTATCATGAGTTGAGTCAGTTAGTGAGATACCAATGGGAGATTCTTATAGTATGCACCCTATTACAGGTTTGGATGTTTGAGCATTTTTCATGTACACAACCACAGGGGTGTTCCTGTGATGATAGATGTGAGCACACCGAGAGCCTTTGCATATCCACTAGCAGATGTATAGGAGTATGGAGATATCCTCTTTTAGAGAGTATGCCTTAACCATATACCAGGTATAGATGTGATATGGAGACCTTATTATTAGATGATAGAGTGGCTGGATACCCGACATCAGTTGAGACACTCATAGAAGCATAAGCTACTAGAAGGTCCTACAAATCATGTTGTGATGCCATACTACTATGATAGGGTGATGAGACAGTTTGGTCTAGTACAATGGGTTCCTTGGATAGTACCTTGATATGTATACCCTACGAGATATTATTAGAGACCCGATGCCATACGCTGACCTACAGTGGCATATATTGTTGATAGTGAGACAGATGAGACCGAGGATGTAGAGGTAGACCCTGGTACATCCTATGTAGGTGCCAGTAGAGATTATATTAGATATTGGAGTTTGTAGGGGACCTATCCTATCTTTCCTGATGACCACCCCATAGGTGATCCAGGTCCTTCAGAGAGGAACCCTCGTGGAGGTGACATACCAGTAGAAGAGGAGGAGGACCAGGCAAATGAGGAGGAGCATCCCTTTGAGGGAGATCCTATGGAGGAGGAGAGAGAATATGAGAGAGAAGAGGAGAGAGCAAAGGAGAGAGCAAAGGAGAGAGCAGAGGATAGAGTAGAGTGGATGCCCCCAGACAACAACACAGGTACCGATGATCAGGCAGTCTATGTTCCACCCTTGAAATCATGATGACCTCCCCAAGCACACATAGAGACACCCCCACCTATACCTAGACATAGTGAGCAAGGAGAGGGTAGTCATTCCATGCCCCCACCATCTAGATCCTTCAGTGATGCCCAGGCGGGAGATCTAGGTAAGATATATGGAATTTTGATTTTTTAGAATTTTTAGAATAAATGTTTTTCTAAAAGAAGTTTTGAATTTGAATTTTTATAGTGAGCATAGTGGAGTGGAGGAGTTTTGTATCTAAGGTTTTTAAGGATACATGTATATCCTATCAATTGCCAGCTAGTGAGAGAGAGTCCCTTATAGGACAAAGGGATCCTGGAAGACATGCATATATATTCCTATGTGTGTAGCGAGAACTGAGGCTATGTAAAGAAAGAGAAGAGTAGGTGATGACCAATCTACAAAGAGCCCAGGAGCGTATCCAAGAGATGAGCATCTTGAGGAGCCGAACATGGACTACTATTCTGAGATCCTTAGCCTCACACCATAGATCAGAGAGAGCTGGGAGCCACTGACCTTTAGAGCATAGAGATAAAGTTTGATAGATATGGCACATATGCAGCATATGTACTAGACTCAGAAGAAACTTATTTATGAAGAAGAATTTGTTTTGAAAAAATATTTCTATGGTTGATTACTTATATTTTCATCAGTGCATAAAACTTAATAAAAGAAAAAGGAAAGGAAAATATGTATGAATGCATTCTAATTTACATAACTTATAAAATAATTATTCTATAAGGAACACATACCTACATAAAGAAAGAATGATGAATTAGGGATGATAACATTTTAGATGCATAATATTAATAGGTTCCTTAAGAGGGACACCAT
>MU226117.1:830256-846510 GCA_018584345.1 Thuja plicata
TGAAGTAAAGTCCTCAATTACCACAAAAGGTCCAAGCCAATTTGGGCTAAATTTTCCTTTTTCACCAGGTAGAGCATTCACATTCCTTTGATTTTCATATAAGACTAAATCACCTACCAAGAATGACTATTCAATCACCTTGTGATTATACTATTTTTGAAGTGATTTGTAATAAGCCTTAATATGTTCCAAAGCATTTATCCATTGTTCATCTAACATTTCTAATTCCTATAATCGTTGTTCCTGGAAAGTATCCTTGTCAATGATCCCATGAAATGAAACACACAAAGATGGTATTTCTAATTCTAAAGGCATGATAGTGTCAGTACCATAAAAAAGATTATAAGAGGAATTACCTGTGGCCGTACAAACACTAGTCCTATAATCCCACAAAGCATGAGTAAGTTGTGTATGCCAATCTTTCGCATGTTTGCTAACTATTTTCTTTAATATTTGTTCAATAACTTTATTCAATGCTTTAGATTGACCATTAGATTGAGGGTAGTAGGGAGTAGAAAATATATGTTGAGTACAATATTTCTCCATGAATTTCATGAATTCTTTATTCTTGAAAGAAGTACCATTATCTGAAACTATCATTGAAGGAATACCAAATCGTGCTATAATATGATTAAGGATAAAATCACAGATAACATCCATAGTAGTAGAACAAAGAGGGATAACTTCTACCTAGTTTGTAAAGTAATCTATAGTTGTGAGGATGTACATATGTCCTTGAGAAGAAGTCGGTGAGATATTTCCAATAAGGTCAAAACCCCAAATGATAAAAGGCCATGGAGAAACTTGATTATGAAGCTCAAGAGAAAGAGCATGAATTAAATTACCATGTTGTTGACACTGAGGACACTTTTTAACAAATGTAAAGGAATCTTGCTCCATTGTTTTCCAATAGTATCCCATTCTAAGAAGTTTATTAACTAAATATTTCCCACCAAAATTTCCTCCACAAGAACCAGAATGAGCTTCTGCTAAAGCGACAAGTATTTTGGTTTGGCTAAGGCATCTTAATAGTAAACCGTTGTAAGAAAATTTGTAAAGTGTTTCCCCTAAAATAATATAATGGGCTACAAGATTTCTAATATAATTACGTGTGTTTCTTGTTGCTAATTCAAGGAAAGTATTATCTTTCAAAAAATGAAAGACATGCGAATACCATTCATCTAAATGCAAGTTACAACAATCAATAGTAACTTTATCGCAAATTGCAGGAAATTTAAGAGTGTGTATAGTGAATTGAAAGTCTTCATCATTATTCTCAAGACAAACCAAAGAAGCTGCACTTTCCATGGCGTCTGTGTGTCGATTATCTTTCCTAGGTAAAGTTTGAATTGTGTAAGAAGAGAATTGTGAAAGAATATCCAGAGCCAAATCTCGATATTGCGTCATTTTATCATTCTTAGTTTGATAACCTAATTTGATTTGTTCCACAATCAATTGCGAATCCCTGTAAACTTCCAAGTTTTTTATATGAAGGGATGAAGCTACTCGTAAGATAACTATACGAGCTTCATACTCCACAATGTTGTTAGTATAAGGAAAAGTTAATTTATATGACATAGGGATCGGTTTTTTGTAGGAGGGACCAAGATAATGCCCACCCTAGATCTTGTCTTGCATCTAGAACCATCAAAATATAATTCCCAAACATCTTCTTGTTTGATTACAAATATATTCTCATTTGGGAATTCTACTGAGGTAACAGTTGTATTAGAATGAGGACAAGGAGCTTTAGCTAAATAATCAGTTAAAGCTTGTCCTTTAATTGAATTTTGAAGGATGAAATTGAGATCAAATTCTGTAAGCAACATCACCCACTTTTCCAAACGACCGGAGAGATCACTTTTTGAGAAAAGGTGTTTTAAAGGATTGAATTTAACAATCACATTGACCTCAACATTCAACAGGTAATGCCAGAGTTTTTGGCAAGCATAAACTAAAGCCAAAAATTGTCGTTCTAGTTGAGTATATCATGTTTCATAGTCCAACAAGGTCCAACTGATATAGTATACCAACCTTTCCTTTCCTTCATTGTCATGTTGGGCCAACAATGCACTCACAACATTGGAAGTAGCAGAAGTATATAGATAAAAGGGTTTATTGAATTGAGGAGGTTATAAGATAGGAGGATTAGCAAGATATTCCTTAAATTGCTCAAAGGATTTCTTACATTCCTAGTTCCAAGAAAAAATGGTATCTTTTTTGAGTAAAGAAGTAAAAGGAACAGTCCTATCGGCTAGGTTAGAAACAAAGTGAAAAATAGATTGTATTTTACCTTGTAAAATGTGTAATTGTGAAATATTATTAGGAGGAGGCATGTTAACAATAGCATCAATATTTTCAGTATCAACCTCTATGCCTTGTTTGGAAATGATAAATCCTAATAATTTTCCAGAATAAACTCCAAAAGCATATTTCTTAGGATTTAATCTCATGTTGTAACTCCTAATTATTTCAAATATTTGTCTTATAATGAACACATGATCTTCTCTTTATATAGACTTTGCCAAGATATCATCCACATAATCTTCTAGAATTTTATGAATGTAATCATGAAAAATCAAAGTCTGGGCACGTTGATAAGTGGCTCCTGCATTTCTTAATCCAAAAGGCATCATGACCCAACAGAATGTCCCCAAGGTGTAATAAAAATGGTCTTAAGTTGATCCTCAATAGGAATAAAGATTTGATTATAACCCAAAAATCCATCCATAAAAGACAATAAAGCGTGGCCCGCTGTTGAATCCACAATCATGTCAATATTAGGGAGCAGGAAATCATCTTTTAAGGATGCTTTATTTAGGTCCCGAAAATTAGTGCACATTCTTATTTTATTTTCCCCTTTAGAAACATTTATAATATTGGAAATACATTTAGAATAATCAATAGAGCAGATGAATCCAGCACCTAATAGTTTTTCAATTTCAGCTTTAACTAGTAAAGCAATGCCCGGATTTATTTTGCGAATCTTCTATTTCACAGGTTTAGCATTGGTTTTAAGGACAATATTATGAGTAAAAATCTTGGGATCTATACCTGACATATCTGAATATGTCCAAGAAAATATATCTTTATATTCAATCAAGAGAGAAACCAATTGATCATGTTCATCTTGACTCAAACACTTTCCAATTTTGATTGTTTTTTTAGCACCATTCTCATCCACTTGAACTTCAATGGTCTTAGTTATTAATAAATTACTTTGTATGGGAGAATCTATTGGCAAAGGAGAAATATCATGTTCATCATTTTCTCCAAAATAGGCTTCATTATTCAGACAATAGAGATTTCTTCTTTTATGATGAAATGCAGGTAGATCTTGATAAGCTCCTAAAAAATCAACGAGGGATTCATCCTCAGGAAAAATGTCCAAACTAGGATTTTGATCCATGTCAAGGAGAAGCAGATTAACCAATTTCAAATCTCCACCAAAAATATGACTGACATTAAGAGGAAAAGATGATGGTTTCCTATAAGGATTGAATCCTAACCCATAAGTATAATCACAACCTTCATTATCCAAGGGTACTTGTATACCTTGTTCGTATTTACCACAACCCTTCCCATTAAATCCATATTTCTTGAGTAAATGATAACTAGAACCATATCTGTTGGCCATATCAGAATGAGTTAAAGGAGCAGCATATTTCACAATGTCATAGCAATCTAGTTTTATGGTCTCAATTGTTTCATTATGAGAAGCAGCAACAAAGTTACTTTTTAATTCCTCAAAAAGAGGAGAAGGAATAAAAACTAGTTTTTCAAACTCAATTTGTTCTTTCATAAATTCCAAATCCGAGACTTTATACTCTCCTAGAAAAGCAGGACTAAAATCCAATGTTCCCCAATCATCTTTCGTCAGAGAAGAAGATGGAATTTCATCTTGTTTAACTTCAGGAGGTTGCTCAAGTTTTTTAATTGGTTGTATAGGCTCAGAAACCTTAGAATATTTCACATTTAGGCAAGGATTTGGCGCATCATCTGCATGTAGTGTGTACATCAGATTTTTATAAATGAACCTAACCTTGTGATGAAGAGTAGAAGGAACTACATGCATAGTATATAACCAAGGTATTCCTAATAAAAGGTTATAATTGAGTGGTCCAGGCATAACATGGATATGAGTGTAGAGAAGCACATGAACAACTTTAATAGGTAGCATAATAATACCCAAAGTTTTCTTCTCAATATTATCAAATCCATGAATAGGAATATTATTTGGTTGAATAGTTGTAAGATCGGCCTTAATTTCCCTAAGCATATGCATGCTACAAACATTAAGCCCAGAGCCATTGTCAATCAATGTTCTATGAATGATACTCTGACTAATAGAGACAACAACCATAAGAGAATCATATTGATTATGTACCTCAACAGTAGGTAGATCATCATCTAAAAACACAATAGGAGGTACAGAAGGCATAGTATGCATGCACTCCAGAAATGAATTAATGTTCTCTTGATTAGGAGGCATAGCAGGGAGAGTAGATAAAGCTTTTTGCAATGCCTCATGATATGTAGGAGAAGTTTGAAGTAATTTCCATAAAGATATCTTAGCCAAAGTAGTGCGTAACTGGTTCACTAAGTCATATTCTTTAAAGGAAGAAGGTAACCTAGGTTCTTGAGGAAGCACAAGTTGAGAAGGAGGTAAAGTTGCTGGGATAGTAGGTTGAGGATTATTTCGTGTGCGATAAGCATGCAAAATAGAATCTGTTTTATCAAAGAAATCCAAAGGATCTCTAGGTTTACCCTTAATAGTCATTCAAGGACACCATTTTACTGTCATCAAAGGTTTTCGAAATACCATTTTAGGTGTTTCAATGTGGAAAATAGAGGAATACGAAGGTAACCATGCATACACTCTACGGTAAAGGTTAATTGGAGAGATTGTGGAGGAGGATGAAATAGGAATGGGATCCATGGTGGTCTCATTTGAAAAATTTGCATTCTCACTTCTATGTACCTCATTAAGGCGTCTATCATTTTGTACAACAAAATCCTCATCAAAATATTCAAAACAAAAAATCATACATGTTGAACACAAGAAAACACTACAAGCATGAAAAATGTAAATGTTTTTCTATTTTTAAATTAATTTTGTATATTTTTATTTTTAAAATATAAATGAAAGAAAAAGGAATCTACTTCTATGTTCATGCAAGATGTAAAATGAAATGTAAATCTAACACCAAGGAAAAAGAAAGTGTTGTCTATCGCGGGTTCACCAAAATGTAAGATCTAAATTTGGTTTGTTTGGATCTCCCAAATAAGATTTGCATAATGAGAATTAAAAAAAGAAAGAGATCCTAAGTCCAACTTCAATCTATTACACTTAATTGTTATGATAAGAAATCAAGGGTGTTTTACAAGAATAATGAGATAAGATACCTACCTCAAGACATAGCAGATTTGGAAAAACTCATTTTCTGAAGCCTGTGTTGAGTTTCTATAAAATCTAAAGGATGAACTGGAACAAAAATGCCGAGATGAACAAAACCCATAAATCTTTTTCCGATCTGACACCGTCTTGAGAAAAAGGTTGACCTTGATCCACAAATGTCACCCTTGACCCAATAATCTCGACCCTGACCTATGCTACCTCGACAGAGAATCTATTTTTAGATCTCGGTAGATTTCTAAAAAGGGTATCCAGATCTGGTCTTAGATCTTCCATTCTATAACCGTGACTCCCAAAAATAACACCTGCAAATATCTAAAAAAGAGGGTTTTGGGGTGGCTATATAGGGTTTTACCTTAGTCAAACCCACATTTTGGTGATCTCCACCTCTACGAATAGCCAAATATAGAAATTATATGTGTGTGTGTTTTTCTCTTTGGAAAGAGTCTTTAAATATGTAATATCAAGATCTAATCCTCTAGATTAACAATCCTAAAATACATAGAAATGAGAAGGCAAATGCATAGATTTGAATGTGATAAAGAAAGCATACCAAGCCCCCAAGGCTAAAGTACTCCTATCAATTCACAATCCATAGTTTATATCCCATTATAATGTCCTCTGAATGCTTGAAATGTTGAGAATGGTAGATCTAAAGAGAAGAGCACCTTCTTGCTTCAATGAAGATCCACAATAGCTTGTCCACCAAAAATGTTTGAGAAATGGATTTAATATGTCCTTCTAGCTTGTCCTTCTATATCATCCTCTTGCTTACTTTCATCATCATTTCATCATGTCAACTCCCGAATTCATTTCATGATCAAATGAAGGAAAAAGAGAGTGCTTATATAGAGATCTCACTATAGGTCTCCTATGGCAATGCAAGGGACCCAAATTAAAATTTCACCTTGAATTATGCCCCAATTGAAATCACCAACCACAGAGGGGATGAATTAAATCAAATATCAGAGAAAAAACTTCCGCATACGAACCCAGGGACCCATTTTAAGTTTAGAACTCCGATAAGCTCATTTTGAAAGCGGGGACCAACACCCGACAAAGGTCTATGTCAACCTCACCCTTGACCTAGGTCAAGGTTGAGTTTGACCTTGATCTAGTTCAAGGTTGACCTTGAACCTGACCTAGGTTAGGGTCAATCTTGACCCTGACCTAAGGTTTCAAGCAGGCCACCAGAAAGTGTCTGAGAGCTTTCCAGGTTAGCCAGGCACTTAGGGAGGTGAGGGATCTCCTAGAATGCTAGGATGAAGGCCTAGAGGCCTAGGAAGAGCATGATAAGGCCTAGGAGGACCAATACATAGGTCCTACCTAGAGGAAAGAGTCATGGAGAGGGAAATCCAAGAGAATCCATAAGATCCTACCCTAATTTCACTTAAACATGCAGAATCAAGTGCAGATGCATTCCTAAATGCAAATATAATATGCAAGAGTACTAAATAAAGGGCTAAACCTACCAAAATGGAAGTGCTTCCATTTTAAGATGATACACATATAATCAGGTCAACAAGTATTTTTGACTGCATTCTAACAAGTGTAGCAAATAGAAGAAATCCTTTAAGAAGGTGGATTTAACAATCCTTATGTAAATCTCTTAACCGAGTGCACACTAAAAAATGTTGCTAAATCTCTTAATAGAGTAGACCTTAACTAGTCTAAACATGTTACTCCTAATAGGGTAAGATCATCAGAAGTGATCAAACTTGTAAGCCTTAACCGACACCTTCCATTCTATAGATAGTGAATCTTTGTGGGTTTCATCCCCATCGTAGCTTTTACCTTCTAACAAGGGTTTTCTACATTACCAATTCTTGTGTCATGTGTCATTACATTTCATGAATGTTTCTATGAATTTTTACATGCAATTAAGTTTATTAATTGATATTACATGCATAAAGATAGAATAGCACCTATGGTTGGTAATGCAAGGAATTGATTACTAAAGGATTAAAGGTTAATTGATAAATTTTTTTAAGGGTACTGATTCACCCCTCCCCTCTCAGTACACAACATTCCATTATTTCAACAATTGGTATCAGAGCTAGATCTCTTATTTGGAAAAGTTTAAATCACTTGAGAGAAAAGATCATACAATGGAAAGGTATAAGATAGATAAGAATATTGAGAATTAGAAGTAGCAGATACAGATCTTCCATGAGCAATAAAAAGAAGCTAGAATCAAGATGAGAGAGCTAATATATGAAAGAAAGGTTATGAAATCTCGCTGTAATGAAACCGAATATCATGAAGAAGAGATGGCCGATTTGTTTGAGTCATTAGGATGTACATCTAGAAATACATCAGACACATCAAAAGGAATCATTACAAGTTTGAATGAAATCAATCAAAATCTGGCTGGACAAGTGAAATCACTGTAAATTAGTCAAGAGACATAGATGATAAGGATGACTGAGGTTATGAATAATGCTAGACAAGCTGAACAAGAAATAACACTAACTATTGATGATAGGAGGAAGATCGTTGAAAATCTACAAGAGAAAGAATTTGAAATACAAAGACTTACTGAACATCATCATGAGATCACCAATCAAATTGTTCTTATGATTCATGAGGCAAACCGAGTGAACATAGAACTCAATGGGAAATTGGAAGCTATTGGTGAGCTAAGAGAAGAAAATGAAAGAACGAAGCATGAAGTAAGGATTCAACAAAAATACAATGATATGATCAATAAAGATGAATAAAGAAAAAAAAATGGATGATTTTCGGGATGGACAAAGAAGAGTCAACAACAATACCGGTCTAGGGTATACTGAGCATGGAGAATCATCATACCAAGATGATCAAAATGATGTCTAAAAAAATCCAACACCAAGGAAGTAGTCATACAATAACTGTGGAAAACCAGGCCACACATCAAATGTTTGTAAAAGCATAATTAAAGGTATTCCTAAATCCACATCTACATTCATAGGAAATTATTATAACTGTAACAAGAAAGGACATAAAGCACATGAATGCAGATCAAAGGTGAAACAACCAAAGAAGTAAGCCTACATGGAAAAATATTGTCCTACTTGCAAAATACATGGGCACACATCTCTTGAATGTAGGAAGAAGAAAAAGCAAGCATGGAAGCCTAGAGAACAAGAAAATTCTTATCAACCAAAAAGACTCGGTAACTCATATGTTTGGGTTTACAACACATGGGAAAATTACACAACATGAGGTAGATATGGACACATAGATGAAAACTATGTGATAAAATGGATGAGAAGGTCTAGAAGCTGGACTAACCCTGGAATGGAATTCTTACACTGTCATAGGGTCAGTCATCTAAGCAAGGACTGTAGAGGTTGAGTGACAGAGACAAACACTTTTGCTAATGAAAATACCATTGAAGACATCAGGAAGATGAGAAAAAAAATGCGGAGGAAAGCTACAAACATAGATGATGCTGGAACAAGTAATACAATTGGTGACACCTTATCCAATGGATCTGGTGATATCACCACCCTAACCTAAGTAGAACAAGGAAGTATGGAACTACACTATACCAAGTTATATTTTACATCAGTTCCATTATACATTGATAAAATGCCAAACTAGCATGAATAAAGATGCACAATGGTATCAATTGTTATGATTTTGTGAATACAATCTCGTCAGTCAATACATACTGAGAATCATTAGTGTACATATAAAATCCAAGTTGTTAATCTAAACCGAGCATCATCGGTAATCATGTAAAAGACAATTAGTCTTCGCTACATATCGAGCACCGTCGGTGAACATGTGAAAGGTCAATTGAATTGACACTTACCCCAAGCATCGCATTCTCACTGACAATGAAGTTAGTATGTTCCCTGAGGGACTCCATCCTTGAACACTGAGAAGTGGGTAAAGCATTTATTGCACCACTTAGGGCATCATCTATAAAATGGTGACAAAAAGCTCATTCATTCACAAAGTGATTAATAACAAGCACAAAGAGCATAGCAAAGAGTGAAGAACATTGACTAGATTTCATAAGTGAATAACAAGCACATTAATAATATTTAGATAGATCCACAACATCTACATTAGATCAAGTGAGTAACTAAGACTCACCGAGCTCACATTTTTTATATGGGAAAATCCCTAATTTCCAAAAACAATGGCAACCACATCTTGTGTTTCCAAGATCTAGAATGCCAAAGATAAAAGGTCAACCTAATAAAGAAATCTACATGCAAAGAGAATAATTACAAATTCTATCCAAAATTTTCTTTACAACTGGATGATGCTGGAGTGTTATCAAGCATAACACCTAAGGTTTTTCTTGTTGAGGATTTCTGAGCCTATATACACTACAAAGTTGAAGAAATCAGAGATCTGGAAGTTGAGGAAGATTACAAGAAGCTTTGCATAGACAAAATAATCAAAGATGAACATAAACATATTGAGGTGAAAGGAATGACAAATGCCCTAATGTTCTTGAAGGAGTTCAAGACCGAGTGGGTCCGGATAGTTCTTAGCCAGGTACATAACTGAATGATGTGGCTGGATGAGCCTAAGATGATTACTAAGGATATAATACATGCAATGACCGGTTATCTAGTAACTGACAAGGAAAAAGAACTAAAAAATCCTCCTCTCCCTGAATAGAAAAGATGATAGGTGCATTATGGGATGGTAGAGGATTGAAGTTAAATTCCATCACTAATCCAGAAATGAAGTTTGGTGCATGTGTGCTGGGATACAAGATATTTCAAGCCATCAGATTAAACAACATTGCATGCGGAGAAGTTGACACTGCTCATAAGATTGTGAAGAAGGGTCTACAACTGGATCTATCTGAGCTTCTACTGAAGAAACTAGAGGAGAACATGAGGACCATTAGATCATAAAAATCTAATTCATGTAAGTTTGGTTCACTCCTCATGTGTATATTCTTCTAATTTCAAGACTTTTTCGCATATGTCAGTAATGTCAATTGGGACACTACCCGACCAGTGAAAATACAAATTAGTGAATTCATTAAGTCACTAGGAGACAACTTTACATTAGTCATGGATGAATATTTCATGAATTAAAGGATAGAATGCAAAAAAAGGATAAGGATACCATAACAACTGGTGGATCAATATAAAGATGATATTTGTTTCATGGTGGACACCAATACAACTTTGATAAAACCACCTGTACCATGGACAACATGGTTAGCACCACTTGACTATGAGATAAACATAGATCAGGCCACAAATGCTATTGAAGCATTATTTAATGAACCACTCAAAAAATCATTACCAAGATTTGGAACCTATGAAGAAGCTAAGGCCAGAATCAAAATATGTTTAGTTGTTAAAAATATAGACAAAAAGAAGACCAAAATGGTACAGACACTTGAGAAGAAGCTGTCATTAAATAAATAAGAAATAGAACAACAAGAAGCCACCTAGGGATAGTCACCGATCGGTGAAGGTGAAAAAGTGAGTGATTTTGAATCAATAGAGTCTGATGCACCAGCCCCAAAGAAATGAAGGAAAACTACTGCATCAATAATAAGGAGTCAAACTACAAATGAAGACTCACCACCGATTAAGAAAGGACAAGTGAGGAATTATAAAAGGAAGCCTCAAACTAGGTAAACATCAGAGATAAAGAGAAGAAGGAGATTAATATGAAGCAAGGAAGATAAGGAATACACTGAACAAGATGAACAACTTGAAAAGAAAAAAATTCCTACCACAATTGATGAGATTTCTGCATCAATCCTCAAGTCAGGTATAATATCTAATCCTAAGATTAGACAATGGCTAACTCTGAAACCCTAGGATTAGAATAAGATAGAAGAAGCCATCATCAAGACAATGTGTGTATTCAAATATATACCTATATAGTTTGATAAGATGATGCCACAAGAACTTCAAGATAGGTTATCAACAAGGTGGACATTTGCACTAAACTCTGAAAGACAAATAAGGGAAAGATCCCTAGTTTCAATTATGCCACCCGAGTAAAAAATGGAAGAAATTTATTAAATGATGAAAATGCATTCAAAGAAGTTCTTAGAAAAATATAGAGCTTACAAAGTACTATAGGGAAGCTTAATAGAACTTGACAAAGAAAGTGATGATACTTGGAGAAAAATATTGAATGTCCCTAAAGAGGACACAAGCCTCAAGAGATTATTAGAACTTACCGAGACCCCTCACAATGAAGATAAAGAGGCAACACCAATCCCTGAACACATCTTCATAAATGACACCGAGGACATCAATCTAGTTGAATTGACAACACAGGAAAGTAAGGTCATGGAAGATGTAACTCAGATTTTGTAGTCATTAAAGGACAAAATAGATGTCACAATTCAAGATGTGACAATAATAGATATAACTAGAGATCTTGCTGATGAGGTAAAGATAGATGAAGATGTCACTGTTGCCACCAAGAAAACCAAGGAACATGACACATCAATGGATGCTGCACAGGTTAATATGCTAGGACAAATTCCATTATTGATACAAGCTATCAATATCATCTTAGAAAAGGAGAAGTCATCTGACCATGATGCAAGCATACTCGAGGATAAGGGTAAAGAGGAGAAGAAAAGAATAAATGATGAACATAAAGTAATAGATGGAGAGAAGAAAGATGGAAGTGAAGAAAAATGTGATGCCACTCTAAAGGATACTGAAGGATAAGCTACAGATAAAGCTAAGGTTGATGTGGAGACCTCCACTACTAACCAATAGGTAAAAGGCACAACACCCCCAAAACCTTCACCAAGTACATTGGACCAAGCAAATGATTTTTCTATGGTACTACATACAATTTCCTCCACCATAATTACAAAGAAAAATAAGAAGAAGAATTAAAATCCAGTTACCTTGGATGAGATCATTGAAATACTAGACTGTGATCCTAGGACAATAGATCTATAGTCACCAACAAAGTATGAAGAATTGTGTAAAAGGAAAGCTATATAAGACAAACTCAAAAAGGAGACCAAGGACACACAGGTACTAGAAACTACAAAGGATATACTATTGCAGATTTTACCTAATACCGATATTGATCAAAATGCACCTATACTTGATCAATTAGCAGTTCTTACCAAAACCATAATATCAAAAAATGTAGATGCAGAGAAGGAAATAGAAGAACGTGCAGAGAAAAATACCAATACAAGATAACAAAGAAAATCAGACAAGAAGTGGTAGAGAACAAGGTAAAGCTATCTAAACTGGTCAATACATTAGAACCAATTATTTTAGAAGTTATCACCTTAGTTCAGAAGTTATGCACCATAGAGCAATTCACTAAGGATAATAGTGAAAAGATTGCAAATATAGATCCAAATCTAAATGCTAGTGCACAAGGTCTTACAACCAATAACAATGCATTCAAAGTGCATTATGAAAAGATTATGGAAGAAAAAAGGTTGAGACTTGAGATTTTAGAGGCAGAATCCAAATTCATAGATGAGGTAACCGAGCTCTAGGCTCTACTACTACCGAATCTTACATTACTGCAACAACATATGACTTCAGCAAGAAACTTGATTGCCACCCCAAAAATGTCTGTAATAGAAAGCATATATGATATGCATGAAACAATCACCTTGGAAAACATGACCCTTGAACACCTCAAAGAACAATGGGAGAAGCAAATGGAGGGCATTCAAAAATCCCATTCCCACATTTTTGACAAATTGTAAGTATTACACCTTTGTCATTACTATTAAAAAAAGGGGGAATTGATATGATAAAAGGGAAATGATTTGGTGTGATAAGGTGAAAGAGGGAGATGATAAAAGGAGAAATATATGTATAAAGGCAAGTGTATATACATGTACATATACTATACCTAGGCATGCACATAGGGGGTGTCATATTGACATATTGACAAGATAAACACATGGTGTATATACTAAATTTTTTTAGTTTTACACATACCAGTTTATTGATACTAATGTCAAAGGGGGAGATTGATGATGATATTTTGTCATTAGTATACAAAGGAAACAATTTTTGAACCATTGGTAACATGATCACCGAAAGACAGGTTTATAGTGCAACCCAACACAACAGTTCATAGAGGTCACCAAAAATGCTAAGTGCACTATCACCGATAGAATGATCACATTGTAAACTAACAACATAGTCTACAGTGTAAATTGACAAACAAATTCACAAAGGAACCCGACATACAAGTTCACAGTGAACACTGACGAATAGTCTACAAAGAAACCCAAGAAGAAAAATATCTATAGAGACATCACTAAGGAAAGACTATAGAGCAACCCGAGCACCAGTCTACCGAGAGACAACTTTAATTTTGATAAATGTGGATCTGAGTTACACGTCAGATAAAACACTTAAGTTTTATATTTAGCTTTAAATCTTATCTTTAAAACCATTTCTTGAGGGATAAGTAAAGAAAATGTAATTTTTTTAATCAGTCTAACTGATTGAAAACATGAAAACTAGGAGATCAAGGTCAAGTTGTAAACCTTTGATCATAGAGTTATCATTGTAAAGCATGAAATGTATTTAGGTCAAATTCATTGTATAAATAGACATGTAATCAATCAGAACAAAACAATGTGATGATGATTGTAGCTGGAGAGCACATCTAAGGATCAGACACAAAGTTTTATGCAGAAGGACAACAAAATATGAAATTAGTTATGAAGAACAAGATTCAAGGCTACCAACCAGAACAAAGGTATTAATCAATCACTATAGGTGATACATCATATTGTAAACTTAAAGGATCTGTAAACAATAATTTAGGATCATATATAATCATGTCAACAAGTATTTTTGACTGCACTCTAACAAGTGTAGCAAATAGAAGAAATCCTTTAAGAAGGTGTATTTAACAATCCTTATGTAAATCTCTTAACTGAGTGCACACTAAATAGTGTTTCTAAATCTCTTAACAAAGTAGACCTTAACCAGTCTAAACATGTTACTCCTAATAGGGTAAGATCATTAGAAGTGATCAAACTTGTAAGCCTTAACCAACACCTTCCATTCGACAGATAGTGAAGCTTTGTGGGTTTCATCCCCACCATATTTTTTACCTTCTAATAGGGGTTTTCTGCATTACCAATTCTTGTGTTTGAAGGCATTATATTTTTCCATTAGTATACTTAGAGAAAAACATGATCTGTACCATTAGTTTACCCTACACCGACAGACAGGGCACAACACTATCTGATGCCAATGTTACCTGACAAACACTGTTAAGTGTTACCTGATGACAAAAAGATAAATGATACCCGACAAGTAACAAGAGTGCTACCTGTTAGTACATCAAAGAGAGGAACTTGAAAAATATAGGGAACCCAATGATCAGTTCAATCAAGGAACGTCGATAGACTACAAGTTCAAACTGATAACCAAGAACCGACAGTCAGTTACATCCCACAAAAAGTGGATCTGACTTTCCACCTTAGATAAATCAATGAATTTGTATTTATAAATTCTTGATTTGTTTTTAAATCCATTATGTGCGGATGAAGTAATGTAATCTTTAGTTTTTTAATTTGTTTTACTATTTTAAAACATGCAAACTAAAGATCAAGGTCAAGTTTTAAACCTTAGATCTGAGAGTTAACATTGTAAATCATGAATTCCAAGATAGGTCAAAATACTTGTATAAATAGGTGCTCAATCCATTGAGAATAAGAGTTGTTCAATGAGGATAGTAGCCATGCAAAGCAACTAAAGACCAGACAGAGAATTCATGCAGTAGAACACAAACATATTCAAATCAATTTTCAAGAACAGAGTAGAAGCTACCGAAAAGCAGAGAAAAGGTATTCATCAATCACTTAAAGGTG
The DNA here is from genome assembly GCA_018584345.1 of Thuja plicata. Taxonomy (NCBI): domain Eukaryota; kingdom Viridiplantae; phylum Streptophyta; class Pinopsida; order Cupressales; family Cupressaceae; genus Thuja; species Thuja plicata. The sequence goes on from MU226117.1 coordinate 845,484, forward strand.
ATATTATCATTGTAAAGGTTTTAATGGATATGTAAATCAGCAATAGTAGATTGCATACAATCAGGTCAACATTTGTACTCATTCTAAAAAGTGTAGTACGCTAATGAAATCCTTTCAAGAAAGGTGGGCTTAGCCATCCTATTGTAAATCTCATAAGTGAGTGCACACTTAAATTAGTGTTTCTAAAGCTCTTAACATAGTAGATCTTAATAGGTCTCCACCTTAATACTCTTAACAGGGTAGATCATCAGAAGTTATCAAATTGTAAGCCTTAACCAACTCCCTTCCATTCTGCAGATAGTGAAGTTTTGTGGGTGCCATCCCCACCACAATTTTTACTTCCTAACATGAGTATTCTGTGATACCATATCTTGTGTTATGTGTTTGTCAATTTCCTGAATGTTTCTATGAATGATTGAAATTATTAAAGATTGTGAACAAATAATATATGCATAAGAAAGAATAACAGTAATGGTTGGTAAGTTAGAATTGAATGATCATTAATGATGAATTGAGTAAAGTGTTAAAATTTTTAGAGGTACTAATTCACCCCTCCCCTCTCAGTAATACATCCCATTAAGTCCAAAAATTGGTATCAGAGCTAAGTATCTTCTTGAAAATCTTAAAGGCTTAAGAGCAAAGATCATACAATGGAGAAGTACAAACTTGATAAGAATATTGAGAACAAAAAGCTTGAGATATAGATGTTCTATGAGAAGTATAAAGAATAAAGAATCAAAATGAGAGAGTTTTTAGATGAAAGAAAAGGTATGGCTACCAGGAACAATGAAAAAGACTATCAGGAAGAAGAGATTCCATATTTCTTTAAATCTTTAGGATCAAATGCAAGTAATGTATCAGAGACATCAGAAGAAAAAATCACAAATCTAAAGGAGATTAACCTACATCTGACAGAGCAAATAAAGATGCTACAAATCAGTCAAGAGACCCAGATGGTAAGAATGATTGATGTGATGAGTTCTGCTAGACAAGCTGAAATAGAAAGAACACTTGCTATTGATGATAG
>MU226117.1:846600-874304 GCA_018584345.1 Thuja plicata
GAATAAATGTGGAACTCATTGAGAGAATACAGATTATCGGTGAACTAAGAGAAGAAAATGAAAAGCTAAAGCATGAGGTTAGAATTCAGCAACAACATAATGAGATTATTAGAAAGGCTGAAGAAAGCAATAAAAGAATGGATGACTTCCTTGAAGGACAACAGAGAGTCATCAACAACAATGGTATAGGATTTATAAAAAATGGAGAATCATCAAATCCAAAGAATGTCTACGAAAATCCAAAACCAAGAAAGAAAACATACAAGAACTGTGGAAAGAAAGGGCACACATCAAATACATGCAAAGGCAAAATCAAAGGTAATCCTAAATCAACATCTACATCTTCATCCATAGGATGATATTATAAATGTAAGAAGAAAGGACACAAGGCATATGAATGCAAGAGCAAGATAGAAAAGCCAAAGAAGGAAACCTACATGGACAAATATTGTCCTACATGCAAGATGAATGGGCACACATCTGAAGCTTGTTGGAAAAAGAAAAGGCAAGCATGGAAGCCAAAAGGTAAAGAAGTTCCTTATCAGCCAAAGAGAATCGGTAATCAATATGTATGAGATTACAACACTTGGACAAAATATACATGTGGTAGATATGGTCACATTGCTGCAAACTACATGAGAGCATGGACAAAAATGTCTAGAGGCTAGTCAAACCATGGAATGACATGCTTACACTATCATAAAGTTGGTCATCTCAAGAAATGTTGCAAAGATAGATTGATAGAAACAAGCACATATCCCAATGGTAACACCATTGAAGATATCCGGAGGGCAAGAGACAAAATGTGGATAAAATCTTGAAGCAATTATGAAGCTGGACCAATCAATGCAAATGGTGACACCCCATCCAATGGATCCGGTGACACCACCAACCCCACTTAATTTGAACAAGTAAGTATGGAATTGCACTATACCAAGTTATATTTTGCATCAGTTCCATTATATAAATTGATAGATAGTTAAAATGTGCATGAATCAAAGATGCATACTACTTTACTTGTTACTAATCTAAGAAAGAAACACCATCGGTAAACACTTACTAAAAATCATTAGTGAACACAAGAATGATTTATTCACACTTACCAAAAATTGTCGGTCAACTAGTAAAAATGGTAAACTGCCAGTATAACCCGATGACCATCGGTAAGGAAGCAAAGTTAAGAAGTGGTCGTAACAGAATACCGATATCCGTCGGTAAAATCAAAAGGTTAACAGTTGACCAAAGAAACATGTCTTCACTGATGATGATTTGAAATATCCTCATGACAAAACCCATCTTCACATATTGATGAGTTGTTGAGAATTTATTGCAAAGACTTAGGTCAAAAAGTCTATAAATAGTCGATGGGACAACTTCATTTTTCACCCGCAATTTGAAGAGAAAGTAGAGCGACATCAAAGAAATTCAAGAATAGAAAGTAGAAGCATCTACACATCGATTCAACATACAGAGAACAGATTCCTCATCACCATTGTGAATCAAAGTAAGTACCAAAGAAACCAAAAGATTTCTGTTACTATTTTGTCAAGAAAATCCCTAAATTCAAGAAAACCCTAAATACTTGGAAAACAATGGAAACTACATCAAGAATTACTAAGTAGAAGATTGAAAAGAAGAATGTGGTGAAACTAATCAAGAATAACACATGTATAGAACCTAAATACAAGATCTATCCAGAGATTGCATCAAAACCTGATGAAGCTGACGCATTTTCAAAAATCCTGCCTAGGGTTTTTCTCATAGAAGACGTTAGGTCTTATATTCACTGCAAGATCATAGAAATAGGTGATTTAGAAATGGATGAAGCTTATAAGAAGCTATGTGATGCCGAGGGAAATCTAAAAGAAGAACACAAACACTTGGAGGTCAAAGGGATAATTAATTCCCTACATTTCCCAAGGGAATTCAAGACAGAATGGATTAAGATAGTCTTGAGTAGGATGCATGACAACAACCTATAGCTAGACCAACCCAAGCAAATAACAAAGGATGTTCTTCATGCTGTCATTGGTTATCCAATAGCTGACAAGCCTAGGGCACACAAAAATCCATCCATGAAAGAAGTTACAAAACTCACCAATGTAGAAGGAGACAATAAAGGTCTCAAGGTAAACACAATCACCAATGAAGAGTTGAAATTTGGTGCATTGTTATTGGTTACAAAATTTTTTAGGCTAGCAGAATGAATAGCATTTCTGTAATAGTAGTAAGCACAACATACAAGATTGTAACAAAGGGAATTCAGATGGATCTATGTGAGATCATACTAAAACAACTTGATGAAAATATGATCAAAATTAGGTCTTCAAAGAGAAACACATGTAAGTTTGGATCACTTATTATGTGTATATTTTTCTATTTTCAAGAATACTTTCCTTTAGTAGGAAAAGTTGTATGGGACTCTACCAAACTAGTAACCCAATAGATTAGTGAACTGATTAAGTCACTAGGAGACAAATTTGAGTCTGTAATGTCTGCATACTTCCTTGAATTCAAGGAAAAGATGATGGAAAGAACCAGGATACCTGAGCAACTGGTTGAAAAGCACAAAGATGAAATATGTTTCATGGTAGACACAAAATTAACACACATCAAACCAATTGTACCAAGAAAATATTGGTTATCATCATTAGACTATGAGATCAATATTGATCTAGCTACAAGTGCAATTGAGGCACTACTCAATGAGCCCATTGATAAGAAACAACCAAGGTTCGGTACATATGAGGAGGCCAAATCTAAGATAAAACATGGCCTAGAAGTCAAGAAGACTATAAAAAAGAAAGATAAAATGGTCAAGAATCTCAAGAAGATTCTATCGGTTACTGAAGAGGAAGAGTAGGATCAACACGAGGAAACTGATGAACAGGGCAACACCAATAAAGAACTAGAATAAAGGAAATCAGATATAGAAACTACTGAATCTGATACACCTCCATCTCCACCTCCTACAAATAAGCAAAGAACAAGAAGTCAAAATGCTACAACCGATACAAAACTACTTTAGAAAGGTCAAGTAAGGATCTATATAAGGAAGCAGCCAATAAAAAGAACAAAACAACAACCTGTCAAAACCACACCACCAAAGAAGAGAAAAAGGTTTGTCAGGACATAGGCTGACTTGGATGACACCAAAGATGATGAGCCAGATGTAGTAAAGAAGAACTTTAGGAACCAAACGGTAGATGAAGCTGCCAAATCAATTGCTACCCATGGCATAATGACTAATAAAATATCAGGCAGTGGGATACACGAAATCCAGAGGATCAGAATAAGATATAGGAAGCAGTCATAAAATCAATAATTAAAAAGAAGTATGCCCTTGATAAATTTGTGAATCAAATACTTGAAAATCTAGGTAAAAGGATATACCAACAATGGTCATATGCCTTGAAAATAGAAAGAGAAGAAAGAGAAAGAATTCTTGTGAGACTGATGCCACCTAAATCTAAGTTTGAAGAAATACAAGAAGTATTAAAGAAGCACTCAAGAAAATTTGTAGCCAAATTAAGGGCTTACAAAGTAATAGAATAGTATTCAATGACAGAGACCAAATGGAGATATCTCCTGGATCTACCAGTAGAGTCAAAAAGTGTTGAGAAGAAATTACTTCTCACAAACACACCTCACAGAGAGAAGGAGATAGATAATGCAAGTCCTCAACATATTGCTCTGGACAATCAAGAAAGTGATGATGAGCCTATCAACTTAGATACAGGCTTGGATGATAATATCATAGATATCACTCATTATGATTTTGACATTGATCCAAAGAAGAAAGATGATGTGATATATATCACACTCAAGGAACAACAAAGCCATCAAGTCCTGAAGACATCAGATGACAAGATAGTTGACATTGCTGATGAGAAAATGCAAGATAAATCAATCTTGCATCCACTTGTGCAAGACCCTGCACAAAATATACAAAAGGATGAGGATGTCATTGCTAACAAGGCACTAACTGATGAGAAGAACATCAATGTTGACAAAGCCCAAGCATCAACTCAAAGTAACATGCCTATCCTAATGAAGGCAATAAACATACTAGAGGGCAATGAAGGATAAAATGAGAAAGAGACAAGCACACCCAAAGACAAGGGTGATGAAGAAGCCAAAGGGACAATAGATACTATTGTAGAGCAAGCTACAACCGATGATTAGAAGAATTCTTCTACTGATCAAAGTAAGGAAAACACTCAAAAGGAAACATGGGACAAGCCTTCAGAGAAAGGCGAAGAAGAAAAGAAGGATGATAATGAAAAGAAAACTAAAGCACATTTTGTAGAGACACCCAAGGTTAATGAAGAGACATCTTGACATAACTGACAGGTGCCCACAAAGCAGAAAACACAAGATGCTTCATCAAAAAAACATTCCCCAAGCAATTCAGAGCAAACACATGAACTAGCTATGGTAGTTCATACATCTACATCCCCACAAATCTCAAAAAGGAAGAAAGGAAAGAATAAGAATCCAGTAACTCTGGATGAAATCATTGAGATTCCAGTCTGTGATCCAAGAACATTGGATCCAATAGAACTGGAAAAGTATACAAAGCTATGTGAGAGAAAGGCCATTCAAGACAAGCTAAAAAGAGAAGAAAAAGAGGCCAAGGTACTGAAGTAGCAAGAAATATACTTCAAGAAATTGTACCAGACATAAACATTGATAAAAAAACTCCAATAATTGATCAACTAGTCACACTCATAGATGCAATAACATCTCAGAATATAGATGCTGAGAAAACAATGGAAGAGAGACTTGAACAAAAGTATGAATTCAAGCTCACAGAGAAGATAAGTTGAGAAGTTGCACTGAAAAAGGTCAAGCTATCTGAATTGATAAATACAATTGATCCAATTTTATCATAAGTTGTTACCTTAATCAAGAAATTGTGCACTTTAGATCAACTCACTAAGGAGTATACCGACAAGATAGAAAAAATAGATGCTGATCTTCAGTCTAGTGCACATAATCTAGCGGCCATCGAAGAAGCACTTAAATTGCACAATCAACAGATCATACATGCTAGGAAATAGAGACAGGACATTCAGTTCGTAGAGATGAAATACAAAGATGAGGTCAATGAGCTACAAGTTAAGCTCTTACCAACACTTACACTCCTGCAACAAAATATGACACATGCAAGTACTCTAATTGCCACCCCTGAAATGTTTGTCCTAGACATCATTTATGATATGCACGGTAGACTAGAGCTACAACAAATGGCCCTAGAATAGTTGAAAGAACATTGGGAGAAACTAATGGAAGATATCAAAGTTACCCATTCTAATGTCTTTGACACATTGTAAGTTACACATTTTTGTCACAATTTTGGCATATTGTAAGCTGTACATTTTTGTCATCAGTATCAAAGAAAGGGGGAATTTGATATGTACATCACCTTAGTTAAAGGAGGAAATCATATTTATAGTGGAAGAAAGGGGAAATAATGTACACTCAGAGAATAGATAGTATACATGTACATATACATACACTACACTGATGTACACAATAAGGGGGAGTCATATTATGACAAGAATATAAACATGGTGTAAATATTTTAGTATTATGCACATATTAGTTTTTGATACTAATGTCAAAGGGGGAGATTGAAGGCATTATATTTTTCCATTAGTATACTTAGATAAAAATATGATTTGCACCATCGGTTTACCCTACATTGACAGACAGGGCACAACACTATCCAATGCCAATGTTACCCAGCAAACACTATTAAGTGTTACCCGATGACAAAAAGATAAATGATACCTAACGAGTAAAAATAGTGCTACCTGACAGTACATCAAAGAGAGGAATCTGACAGATACAAGGAACCCAACAATCAGTTCAATCAAGGAACACCGATAGACTGCAAGTTCAAACTGACAACCAAGAACCGACAGTCAATTACATCCTGCAAAAAGTGGATCTAACTTTCCACGTCAGATAAATCACTAAATTTGTATTTATAACTTCTTGATTTGTTTTTAAATCCATTATGTGTGGATGAAGTAATGTAATCTTTATTGTTTTAATTTGTTTTACTATTTTAAAACATGCAAACTAAAGATCAAGGTCAAGTTGTAAACCTTAGATCTGAGAGTTAACATTGTAAATCATGAATTCCAAGATAGGTCAAAATACTTGTATAAATAGGTGCTCAATCCATTGAGAATAAGAGTTGTTCAATGAGGATAGTAGCCATGCAGAGAAACTAAAGACCAGACAGAGAATTCATGCAGTAGAACACAAACAGATTCAAATCAGTTTTCAAGAACAGAATAGAGGCTACCGACAAGCAGAGAAAAGGTATTTATCAATCATTTAAAGGTGATATTATCATTGTAAAGGTTTTAATGGATCTGTAAATCAGCAATAGTAGATTCCATACAGTCAGGTCAACATTTGTACTCATTCTAACAAGTGTAGTACGCTAATGAAATCCTTTCAAGAAAGGTGGGCTTAATCGTCCTATTGTAAATCTCATAACTGAGTGTACACTTAAATTAGTGTTGCTAAAGCTCTTAACAAAGTAGATCTTAATAGGTCTCCACCTTAATAATCTTAACAGGGTAGATCATCAGAAGTGATCAAATTGTGAGCCTTAATCGTCTCCCTTCCATTCTGCAGATAGTGAAGTTTTGTGGGTGCCATCCCCACCGCAGTTTTTACTTCCTAACAAGAGTTTTCTGTGATACCATATCTTGTGTTATGTGTTTGTCAATTCCATGAATATTTCTATGAATGATTGAAAACTATTAAAGATTGTGAACAAACAATATATGCATAAGAAATAATAATAGTAATGGTTGGTAAATCAGAATTGAATGATCATTAATGATGAATTGAGTAAAGTGTTAAAAGTTTTAGAGGTACTGATTCAGCCCTCCCCTCTTAGTACTACTTCCCATTAAGTCCAACAGTGTCATGTGTCATTACATTTCATAAACATTTCTATGAATGTTTACATGCAATTAATTTTATGAACTGATATTACATGCATAAAGATGGAATAACACCTGTGGTCGGTAATGCAAGGAATTGATTACTAAAGGATTAAAGGTTATTTGATAAAAAGTTTTAAGGGTACTAATTCACCCCTCCCCTCTCAGTACACACTATTACATTATTCCAACAATGATAATATGGATGTGTTTGGATATTTTAGGTATATTCATGATGCCTATGAATGTTCTTGGATTATGTTCCTGATGAGTTGGCGGTCTTCATCAATCAAAGTGATGAGATTTTGAGGGAATTTCAAGTTGATGATAAATTTTCTTATGTTCTTGATAGACTTGATTAGTAAAATGTTTCATGGGTGATCAGTAAAACATTTTAGGGTAAATTTATGATCTCAAGGTGATTATGATGGATCAAATTCATTTTTATCAGGATCATTGATTTTGGCATAGGAAGATGAAAATTGAAAGATAATTTTTTTCCGACCTAAGTTCTTGATATAAGGGTTGATGAATTAGGGCAAAAGTGTGGCTACACATGTTAAGTTGCGGATGCCTGTGATTTCTTGTAGAAGTAGTTGTGATGATCTACTGATGGTTGAATCACTCATCTAAATGAGTTAGAGAGTATTTGAATAGAGATATGTATTGCACTTCATTGGGACTAACCTTAGCATAAGTTAGGTGCTACTATTCATTTAATAAATTATTAGATTTTTGTCTGGTCGAACATTGTAGTGGTCTTGTAAGGAAATGAGACTTTCCTTTCTAAGGGTTGTATCCCTAGTTGTATTTGAGAATTGAGCTCTAGGAAGTGTGCTTGAATGCACGTGAATTCCTCATATTTGTAATAAGGTTATACTTTTGGTGTAGGAGCACCCATGGGTTGTCTAGGGAAATCTACTTTGTTTTAGTTGTGTGTGTTCCTTATGGAATTTGTGTGTGTTTCCTTTAAGATAATGTTGACCATGGTAGAGGATACAATAGGGTTTGGTATTTATAGTGTTTAGGACCTTTTGAAAGTTGCAATTAGGGACTAGAAGGTTGTAAGGCCTCCTGATTTGTACAATGAGAATGATGATGTCACCATGAGGTTAGTAGGGTCTAAATTGGGTTAGAATCATGTTTTAGTCATAATTATGGTGTTTGGTAAGGTTTGATGAGCATTGAAACTCATTTGAATAGTTTTGCAAGAAATTGTCAAAAAGATGTAAAAGTTACATTTTGCAACTTTGCAACTTTGAAATGTTGCTTAGACAAAATTGAAAAATTTGTATAGAAGATCCCTAAAGGGTAACTAAATACCTAACCAACCTACTTAAGAAATTCCTTGACCTTTGTGCAAGGTTTGATGTCCATTTTATGGACATAGATTTTGAGAGTATTCAGGAAGATGTGATTTTGTGTGCAATTTTCAAGTTTTTGATAACAGTAGCTCTTTGATGGATTAAATCTTGCACTGTAATTCATGCATGGTTTAGGGTATATGTTTTCTTGATTTTGTGTGGCATTATTTAGGAGTTTTTTTCATTTTTTTATTTCTTGTAATTAGTTTTGTTTCTTCACTGTCACTGGTTCTATCCAGGAAGTTTGTAGAGATGGGGTTCTAGCTCACTTTCCCACTGTCCAATCTATACGACCCTTTGGGAATAGTGAGTATAATCCATGTGTATATATTTTTTAGGATGTTGGGCCCTCAAACACATAGGATCTATTTTCAATGTCTTTCCCTAGGCAAGCCAGTGGTGAGCCCGGCTAGGGAAGACCAAGTTGTAGAGAGCACAACTTGTAGAGGTGCATAGATAGAAGAAAAATTAATTTTGGAATTGGAAGATAGAAGTCTGGCCAAGATTTTGTGAAGAGGGATAGGTCAAACCAATCCATTAACTATCATACAACTTTCCAACTTGTAGAGTAGCTAGTATAATCCTAAAAGCCCTTAAATTTACTCAATTTTAGTTAGGGTACAATATGGAAGGTGGTGAACCCAAGACCCCAAATAAATAAATAAATAAATATATATATATATATATATATATATATATATATATATAAGGCAATATATGACATTTTGGATAATGCAGGAAGATAGGTGAGAGTGACCAATACAACACATGACATTTATTAGAGTTTTGAAGATCAAAGTTTGGACACACCTTAGAGAGGTTGGAATATGATTCAAGAATTCAAAGAAAAGATTCAGAGTTTCTTTGGAAGAATTAGGAGTAAATCCCTGATTTCTCGGAGGAGGAGACCTAATTGGGCTGGTAGCCTTTTAGGTATGTTTTGTGAAGTTTTAGTGAAATTGACTTACTAGTTGAAATAGGTGGGACTCCTAACACCCCTAGTTGGTTGAATTGAAATATCTAAAGAAACCTCCACACCTCTGTAAGGATATTTCAATAATTTGGAGGTTAGAAGCCTTTAAAGTGGTTTAAGGGAAAATGGATAGTGTAGCAAGAATGCATCAAGTTTAGGCTTGATAGAGAAAAATTTCATGATAGTTGAGTTGGCTAGAGAGACCAAGGGATCCTAAGAAAGAAAAGATCCTATAGGTGCCAAGTGGTGTGGTGAAGACACCCTATAAGTATTTCAAGAATACTAGTAGCATAAATTAGTGATTGATTCATCCAACCTCCCTATCAGATTGGTATCAGAGCCCAAAAGATTTGGGATTGCATATTTCATGTTAGATTGTGAGTCTAGTGGGTCCACAATCATGGTGAATAATGTGGAATTGGCCAAGAAGGTTGATGATCAAGAGGAAGATAGTAATCTATTAAGGGAAAGAATAAATCAACTTGAACAAGTATTGAGTGAAGTGAAGACCAAGACTGATGAAGTCAGTGATAAATTGGAAGGGAAATAAAATAAGGGTAAAGAGGTTGTAGAAGAGGATAAAGTCCTTGAACCTGACCCTATATTGCAAGAAGATCCTTTCTTGAAGGCATTGAAGGCTATGAGTGGGAAGACACTTGAAGGAATACCACTATGCAGTGGGAAAATGGATGCAGATCTAGTCATGGACTGGATAGAAGGAATGGAAAACCATTTTGAATGTGATGGAGTTACTGAAGCTCAGAAGGTCAGAGTGGAAAAATCAAGATTGAGAGGTTCTGCATTGACATTGTGGAAGTTCATTCAGACAAAAAGGGAAAAAGAAGGAAAGAAACCAATTTACACTTGGAAGGGAATGGTTGTCAAGTTAAGAGAGGCATACATGCCAGATGACTATGAAATCTAATTACACTAGAAGAGACAAGGTCTTAGATAGATGGATCTTGATGTGAATTCCTATACTGAGGAATTTCAAAAGATATGCATGAGATAAAATGTAACTAAATATGAAAGCCTTAAGGTGGCTAGATACCTTAATGGTTTGAAATGGAGTATACAAGAAGAGATGACTCTTCTGAGTCCCAAAATAGTGCACCAATGTTATCAATTGGCCATAAAGATTGAAGAAAAGAGTAGAAGAAAGCAAGATCAAACTTCCAAGAATAGAGGAAGAGGGAGAGACCAAAGAGGTCATAAAGGTGGATACCAAGGTAGAGGGACTGAGAAAAGAAACCAAGAAGAGTCTAAATTTGTAGAACATAGTAATGAAAACACTCCTAGAGGAGGCCATGGAAGAGGTAGAGGAACTCAAGGGGGTTCTAACAGAGGAAGAGGTGTAGGTAGAAGTAACTCTTACTTTGCTAGCATGAAATGTTATAGTTGTGGTCAAGTGGGTGATCTTGCTTATAGGTTCCTTGAGAAAGAATCTTATTTTAACACCGAGAAGAGAATAACATATTCTCAAGAAGACACATCAAGTGTTAAGTCACCATAGATTAGCCATATTGAGTCAAAAATGGGGGAGAAGTTGATGTTTAGAAGAGTTCTTATTAGACAACCAGTCAAGGAGGAGCCAAAGAAAAGAAGAGCCTTATTTAGGATAAGGTGAAAAATAATTGGTAAAGTATGTAATTTTATTGTGGATTTAGGTTCCACATATAACATAGTCTCTAAGGAAGTAGTGATGAATCTCAAGCTAGAGAAGATACCCCATACTAACCCATACAAGGTGACATGGTTGAATAAGGGGAAAAGTGTTCTTGTGAATGAAAAAACATGAGTTGAATTCTCCATTGGAGGGTAGAAAGAAAAGTTTATTTGTGATGTATTTCCTATGGATGCATGCCATCTCCTATTGGGAAGACCATGGCAGTATGACAGAGGAGCCATCTATGGTGGAAAATAAAACACTATCTCATTCAATAAAGATGGAAGAAAATTTAAGATACAATCACTGTTGGATGAAGAAGAAACACAGGCCAAGACTCCTAGTGTCTTATTAAGTAGTGGCAAGGAGTTTATAAATAATATTTAGGAAGGAGGTGAAGGATATGCTATAATGGTGCAACCCAAGGAAGGAGAAAATACTATGAAGACACCTATACAAAAAGAAGTACAATACTTGCTTGGAAAGTTCAAAGATATAATCAGTGATGGAACACCAGAAACATTACCTCCTAAAAGGTCTATTAGTCATCATATAGAATTTATTCTAGGGGCATAATTACCAAATAAAGAAGCCTATAAGCTCACACCAGAGCATAACCAAGAAGTGGCTAGACAAGTGCAAGAGTTGCTAGACCAAGGACTAATCAAGAAGATCATTATCCCATGTGCAGTACCAGTGTTGTTGGCATCCAAGAAAGGTGGTAAGTGGAGACTTAAAACTAATTCTAGGGCTATCGATAGAATTACTATTAGATATAGATTCCCTATACCTAGAATTGAGGATTTGATGGAATATCTTGGAGGGGCCAAGTTTTTCACTAAGTTGGATCTTAAAAGTGGGTACCACCAGATTAGAATAAAAGATGGAGATGAGTGGAAAACAACATTCAAGACTACAGAGGGATTGTATGAGTGGATATTTATGCCATTTGGGCTTACAAATGCCCCTAGCACATTCACGAGGCTAATGAATGAATTTATTAAGGATTACATTGGAAGGTTTGTGGTAGTCTACTTAGATGATATAATCATCTTTAGCAAGACAAATGAGAAATATATGAAGCACTTGGAGACTATTCTCAAAAGGTTTCAGGAAGAGAAGTTGTCTATCAACTTAGAGAAGTGCGAGTTCTTTAAACAAGAACTTGTGTATTTGGGGTTTGTAGTATCCCAAGGTTCATTGAAGATGGACCCAAGAAAGGTGGAAGCTATTATGAATTGGCCTACACCAACCACAGGGACAGAGGTAAGGAGTTTTCATGGGTTAGCTTAGTTTTATAGAAAGTTTATAAGAAACTTTAGTGGAATTTGTGCACCAGTCCTAGAAACCATTAAAGGTGGGTTAAAAACCAAGTTCAAATAGACTCTTGAAGTAGGAAATTATTTTTAAAAGTTGAAGAAACAAGTGGCTACCCAACGCATCCTTCTGTTACCTATTTTTAATAACTTGTTCACAATAGAGTGTGATGCAAGTGGAATTGCAGTAGGAGTGCTAAGTTAAGAAGAAAGACCTATAGATTTCTTTAGTGAGAAGCTCAATGAGGATAAAAATAATTACTATGCTTATGATTTGGAGTTATATTCTCTAGTGAAATCACTTAGGAAGTGGAGAGTACATTATCTCCTACCTAAGGATTTTGTGGTGTAAACTAATAATCAAGCACTTAGCTACATCAACACACAAGAGAAGTTGAGTAATAGGAACTTGAAGAGGATGGAGTATCTCCAAGCCTTTACATTCAATATCAAGCACAATAAGGGATAGTTGAACAAGGTGGTAGATGCACCAAGTAGAAGGATGTTGACAGTCCAATAAGTACAACTTCAAAGTATTGGAATTGAGAGTTTCAAGCACCTCTACGGGGATGATGAAGACTTCTCTGAAGCATATAAGGTATGTTCTGAATTTCAAAATCATTTTCACAGTAATTTTTTAGAATATAAACTGAAAAGTGGGCCTTTGTTTAAAGGGAATAAATTATGTGTCCCTAAAGGCTCAATGAGAGAGAATCTCATTCAAGAGAAACACAATGGGAGTCTCAGTGGCCATTTTCATATCAAAAAAACAATGGAGTTGGTACAAAGATTTTATTATTGGCTCAAGTTGCCAAGAGATGTCAAGAGATATGTTAAGAAGTGTGTGGTTTGTATGAAAGACAAATGGGATCTAGAAATCTAGGTTTGTATCAACCTTTACCTATTCCCAATAGACCATGGGAATGTATTAGCATGGATTTTGTTGTAGGTATCCCTAAAACCAAGAGATGGTTGGATAGTGTTTATGTGATGGTAGATAGGTTTAGTAAAATGAGCCATTTCATTCCTTGAAATAGAACCCATGATGCTATTTATATAACTCATCTCTTTTTCAAGGAGATTGTGAGGATCCATGGATTATCACTGAGCATAGTATCAGACAGAGATGTGAAGTTTATGAGTCATTTTTGGAAGACTCTATGGAGAAAACTGGGTACTAACTTATCTTTTGGTTCATCTTACCATCCTCAAATAGATGGTCAAACTGAGGTGATCAATAGAGTGTTAGATAACCCTCTAAGATGCCTAACTAAGGAGTATGGACAGACATGAGACTTGATCATTCCACAATATGAACATGCATACAATGATAGTTTGAATAGGACCACAGGTAGAAGTCCTTTTGAGATAGTGTAGGAAATGCACCCAAGGGGTGTGTGTGAGCTCAAAGATATAGGAGCTATGGAGAATATAAGTGTCCATGCAGATGATTTCTCTCAGAAAATGATGGAGATACAAGAGCAAGTGAAAAAGAATATCACAGAGGCTACCAAAAAATTGAAGGTGAAGGTGGATATGTCAAGAAAAGATGTACAATTTGCAGTGGGAGATCATGTTATGGTCCATCTAAATAAGTCTAGGTTGCAGAAAGGAATTCCAATGAAGTTGCACATGAAAAGAGTTGGACCATGTAAGGTAATAGCTAAGTATGTACATAATGCATATAAGGTGGAGCTTCTTGAAGATTTAAGTATTTCACCAGTGTTCAATGTGTCTTATTTGGTCAAATAAAAAGGACCACTGACAGATGTGGGTCATAATAGTAAGGAGATATTGGAGTATGTAAGTGCTGAAGTCTTACCTCCCAAAGTTAAGCTTCAAGCAGAGAGGATCTTGGAATCCAAGGTGAAGAAAACAACTAGACACAAGGTGTATATGGAGCATCTAATACAGTGGAAGGATAAACCAAAATCTAAGGCTACAAGGGTGGAAGAAGGCCATTTCAAGAAATGTGGCATTGATCTATCTATGATTTCTCCCCACATTCCTTAAGAGTTGTGTAGAGGGGGAGAATGGTGCAGGAGCACCCATGGATTATCTAGGGAAATCTACTTTGTTTTAGTTATGTTTGTGCCTTATGGAATTTTTGTGTGTTTCCTTTAAGGTCATGCTAACCATGGTAGTGGATGGCATGCCCTACAAGGGAACCGGGGAAGAGAACAAAGATTCTCTTTATAAAAGAAAACCTAAGTAATGATTTATGAAAAATGTTGAATTTTTTTTAAGAATTACATGAACAAAACATATTTTAGCTTAGATTCCTCCAAGGTTCCCTTCTTAATAAATGCACAATTTATTTAAGTCCATTTAGTGTACTAGCAACTTGGTTTACTTCTTAAGAAAACTACATCTCAACATTTGTAGATTCTTTATAAAGAAATACAAAGTACTTTCATTTCAATTTGCCATTTAAATCCATTTTTATTTCTAAGTATCCTTTATGAATGAGATAAATTTTAAAGAAAATATAATCATCTAAATCATTTGGTACATTACAAATATTACATTTGTTTTTCAATAGCTTTTCGCTTAATCAACAATAATGAGAAACATACTACTTTACTTGGAATGTTACAAAATCCTTTTCTTTTCCAACATCATGTACATAAAGTTCATGCTTTCCATTTTATTTTTCCCTAAGTCTACCCATTCCGAATACATCATTTTGAAGTAAATTTATGATTACATTACATTCATCTCCTCTTGGGAGGTAATAATAATTTTACATCATGAAAGATAAAGTCTTCATTCTTCCAAATTGGAACATTAAGCAAGCATGAACCTCAAGCATGGAATCCACAAAAGATACCTCAATAAAAAGATTTACCACCCAACCACATGGATACCAAAAGGCCCACTCCCCTGTGCTAGGAGATAAACACCTAGGTCCATAAAGAAGGGATAGCTAAGCCATACCTAGGGTTGGGTAACCTTTCCCAAATATCAAATGAAAGAAGATCAAAGTATAAAATATTTTCCCAAAGGTTCTAAGGCTTGGTAGAAAATATAAGAAAAAACTTAAGTGAGTATTATCGCATAGCCCTCATCCCTTGGGTTGTCCTGGTACTAGCCACTCTGGGCCCCAGCCCCCAAGTAGGCACATGCGGAATTGAATGCCTTTCATACAGACAAGCACCATTTGATTGTACCTACACATAGGTACCTTCTCCCACTCCCATAAATAGCCTTTACTAGTGCTAATGGCATGGGTGAGGCATACATTAATATTTTTAGTGTTTGAACCCATTCCCATAATTTTAATTAAATTTTCACTTGTTAAATAACTCTTCAGTCGGTTATCCTATATCTAGCCACTTAGGGCCCCGACCCCGCACTGAGAGCCACTCACTTAGTGTTCTTAGGTTTTCTACCCTTAACCCAAACATCACAAATACATCATAAATGTAGTAAAAACACATCATAAATACATTTGAGAACTGCATCAAAGAATAGAAAATAATAAGGTAGTTTAGGGCTGTTTAGGAAAATTAGGAACGTTTAGGGAGGCCTAGAATGGTCTTGATCCTCCTAGACAATCCTAAACCCTAGTTCTACTTTTGACACACATCCTAACCCTATTAAAGCATCTAAATGCACCATATAAGCTCCACCAAACATGTAAGGAACATATTTAAAGTTACACAAAATTTCACATGCCAAAACACAATGCTCTGTAAAATCTCACGTGCCTGAAATTTAACTAAGCTTGATTTTTTTGAAAAATATAAAATCTAGATATTGTATCTTAACTCCTAGGACATTCTTATGTTATAATATGTTATACTTTTACAAATATTTCTGCTTTCTGCTTAACCCTAACCCACGTGCATTCTTTTATGACAGAGAATTAAATTCATGTTACACTTGTATAATCTAATGGCATAATACAATAATAGAGTAACAACTGATATAATAGAAATTTATATTTCTATACATGACTAATAGACTACAATGATATAGAAACAACTGATATACTACAATGATAAAGCAACAACCGACAGACTATAATGATAAAGCAACGACTTGCAGAATTACATTGATATAGCAACAGATGGTAGAATTACAATAATGTATAAATGACTGATGCTATATTTGTATAAACAAACTACTAAGTTAGGATTATATACAAACCCTAATCCATATACGAGATCATAATAATACTAACTTGGGATTAAATAAACAATGACAGATTACAAATGACAGGTTACAAATGATGGATTACAAATTATAGATTAGAAATGACGGATTACAAACCCTAATCCAAACACAAGAGATCAAAATCTGATTATAAAGGTAGATGAAATGAAAATGCAATGGATTCTCTAGACTTACAAATGCAAGTAGTATTCATATTCATAATGCATAGGAAGTAATCCATATTTGATATATATGATCATATTCTCTTTTCCAACAATAAAGATGCAAAGATATATGAAACATAAACATTCTGAAGCCTATATAAGCAACAGGCATACAGAGAAACATCCAATGATACTTTCATAATTTCATAACTCTCAGGATGAATTCCAACCTTGAGTCCTGCATGGATTCAGTTGATGAAGAAGAATCCAATCTAATCAAACTTTTCCAGCACTCCTTCAATCCTTCTAGATACAATCTCCAGCCTCTACCCATAACCACCAAATTCCAAACTCAGAGAATATTGAATTCTCACCTCACAAATATAATTTTCCTAGAAGCATAATACTAATCTTGTTATCATTTTTTTCTGAATCAACTCCTATCCAACACCCTTTCACACAGGAAATCTTTCCTGTATATAGATTGGAGGAGGTGGTTTCACGGGTAATCCAACCGACGCAACCATCCCACTATCCATCTATTAATAATTAGGCTTAAAAAATATTATTAAAGTCTTTCCGGGAAGAGATACAACTATATTTACCTATTACCATAATCTAATTTATGTTTCCTTTATTTAAGGAAGGTAATAGTAGTTATTATTTACAACACATTTACCATATCATTAACTTATTTGATTGTTTATTAATATAATGAAATAATTACTTACCAATAATTATATAAATATATGCATGCATATGCATATGTGTGGACCCATATGCCTATGTGTACATATATTATTATTATTATAAATATTATTGCAAACATAATATTATTATTATAAAACATATTATTTATTCATACACTAATCCATATTCTTTACAAAACACAATAGTGATATATAAGGTGAAATATACCACTATTATTAAAACATTTATTATTATTATTGCCATAGGCATTTTATTATTATGAATATTATAAAATAATATCATATAATTCTTTATTATTATTGATATTAAAATCACAAAATTTGATCACATACTAACTCATTCCTAATTAGATATGCTAGTACATAAGTATCTACAAATAAAGATAAGTTACTAAATCATACAATAATTCATATCAATAATCTACTAACAAAATTGAACATACCATGAAGACAATTAGAGCTACCATACTCAAAACCTCATCCTCAAAGAATGCAAAAGACAAGAAACCAACTACAAGATCCACAAAACCAAAAAACTAAGAGGACACATAAATACATCATCCACACAAGGGACTGACTTAGGAACTCCCCACATAAAGGTAAAAGGAACAGAGGCAGAGTTCCTTCCTGTGGAACCTGGTGATATCTCCGTAACAACAACAACAACGATCAAGGATTTTGAGGGATCGCTCAGACCTATAAAGCCAGGTGGAGACAATACTCAGTACCTATACTCCTGCATCACCAAGAAGAGATACATGGATACATATGGATATACATACAAATTGGATATATGCAAGCAGATGACCAGGATCGATACATCGTGTGGACCTCACTAAGTGAGTAACTATGAATTTTTCCTAAGTCATGAAAACACATCAGACACATATTCATGAAACATAAAGCATCATGATAATAATTAGATTCAAATCCTTGGGTTAGATCCATAAAACATATAAAAATAGATGGTTTTCTAATCTCACAAACATATAAATGATAACCATAAATGAGCATATTAATCATCTAATAAACATATCATCATCCACAAAAAGTAAATGTAAATGTATAGTTCTAACCATCATAATAGAATTTCCAAATCAGAAAGTCCAAGTATCACCATAGGAGAGGGTATTACAGTGGATACAATAGGGTTTGGACTTTATAGTGTTTAGGACCTTTTGAAAATTGCAATTAGAGGCTAAAAGGTTGTAAGGCCTCCTGATTAGCACAACGAGAATG
The DNA here is from genome assembly GCA_018584345.1 of Thuja plicata. Lineage (NCBI taxonomy): Eukaryota > Viridiplantae > Streptophyta > Pinopsida > Cupressales > Cupressaceae > Thuja > Thuja plicata. The sequence goes on from MU226117.1 coordinate 865,162, forward strand.
ATGATGTCAACCAGAGGTTAGTAGGGTCTAAATTGGGTTAGAATCATGTTTTAGTCATAATTATGGTGTTTGGTAAGGTTTGATGGGCATTGAAACTCATTTGAATAGTTTTGCAAGAAATTGTCAAAAATATGTAAAAGTTGCATTTTGCAACTTTGAAATGTTGCTCAGGCAACATTGAAAAGTTTGGAAAAGAAGAGACCTAAAGAGTAACTAACTACCTAACCAAACTATTTAAGACATTCCTTGACCTTTGTGCAAGGTTGGATGCCCATTGTACAGACAAAGATTTTGAGAGTAATCAAGAAGATGCGATTTTGTGTGCAATTTTCAAGTTTTTGATAACAATAGATCTTTAATGGATTAAAATATTGCACTATAATTCATGAATGGTGTAGGGTAGATGTTTTATTTATTTTTTGTGGCATTATTTAGGATTTTTTTTCATTTTTAAGTTCTTTTTGTAATTAGTTTTGTTTCTTCACTGGCACTAGTTCTATCCAGGCAGTTTGTAGAGATGGGGTTCTAGCTCACTTTCCCACTATCCAATATGTAAAAAATTTTGGGAATAGTGAGTAGAATCCATGTGTATATATTGTGCAAGATTTAGGGCCCTCAAATGTAGAGGATCTATTTTTAATGTCTTTCCCTAGGTGAGCCAGTGGTGTGCCCTGATAGGGAAGACCAAGTTGTAGAAAGCACAACTTGCAAAGGTGCATAGATAGAAGAAAAATTAATTTTGGAATTGGAAGATAGGAGTTTGGACAAGATTTTGTGAAGAGGGAGGGGTCACACCAATCCATTAACTAGCATAAAACTTTCCAACTTACAAAGTATCTAGTGTAAGCCTAAAAGCCCTTAAATTCACTCAATTTGAGTTAGGGTACAGTACGGAAGGTGGTGAACCCAAGACCCCAAAAATCCTTGAGGGGTTGGAATATGATTGAAGAATACAAAGAAAATATTTAGAGTTTCTTTGGAATAATTAGGAGTAAATCCCCGATTTCTCAGAGGAGGAGACCTAATTGGGCTACTAGCCTTTTAGGCATGTTTTGTGAAGTTTTGGTGAAATCAACTTACTAGTTGAACTAGGTGGGACTAATAACACCCATATTTGGTTTAATTGAAGTCTCTAAAGACACCTCCACACATATTTAAGGATATTTCAATAATTTGGAGGTTAGAAGCCTTTAAGGTGGTTTAAGGGCAAATGGCTAGTATAACAAGAATGCATCAAGTTTAGGCTTGATAGAGAAAAAATTCATGATAGTTGGGTTGGATAGAGAGAATAGGGGATCCAAAGCATGTAAATATCCTACAGGTTCCAAGTGGTGTGGTGAAGATACCCTAGAAGTCTTTCAAGAAGGCTAGTAGCATGAATCAATGATTGATTCATCCAACCTCCCTATCAACTTCTGAAAAGGTATTCTCTTATTGTGGGTAATTAGCCCCAACGTGGTTTTTCCCATAACATGGTTTTCATGATAGAATATGTGTGTAAAAGTGTTGTGAATAAATTTCTAATATTTTCATGTATGCATATTTTGTTTGGATTAGACACAAGGGTTTTAAGTATAAGAGGTAAGCGAAAGTTTTGAAAAGTTTAGGAACAACTGATTCACCCCCCTCAGTTGTTCACTGCCTTATTTCCCATAATGGGTATGAGAGCCTGGTCCCTTGGAGAACTATTAATAGCTTGAGGGAGATACATAATGACATCTTACAAGAAGGACAGTCCTAGGTTTGATGCTACCAACTACACTTTGTGGAGGAGCCACATGATAGTGCACCTTAGATGCATTGATGAAGATTGTTGGAGAATCACCAAGCCTTCCTATACTTCTCCTGAAACTTCTACTACACTACAAGAGATTAGTGATGATAAATAAAATATCAGGGTGAAGGAAGCTTTGTTAAGTGACTTGACTGATTCCAAAATGACAAATTCCATGGAGTTAAAAACTGCTAATGAAATTTGGGAGAAGTTGCAGACCCTGTATGAAGGAGACAAGGAAGTCAAGATTGCCAATTTGTAGAGATTGAAGGGACAATATGAATCCTTGACGATGAGTGAAGATGAAAGAGTTTGCTCTTTAATGATAATTAAGCTAAATAAAGTGGTGTGTGCTATCAGATGTGATGGAGGTAATTTAGAAAATGAGGAGATTGTTCCTAAAATACTAAGATCTTTACCTTCTACCGAAAAACATAAAATTTCAGCCATTGAAGAGATTCAGAAAGTGACACCTATAAAAAAGACAAGATAATTGGTAAGCTTACTATTTTTGAGTTAAGTGAGTTTGGTAACACTTTTCCTAAGGTAGATTTAGCATTCAAAGCCACTGTATCTGGAAGAGAAAAGCAAAGGTCAGATCAAGGAGAAGGATCAACTAGGAGAATGTTTAGATATGAGAAAGAGACGAGAGAAATTGAAGAAGAAGAAAGAGAACTTCAAGATTTGGAAGTAGTGATTTTTTAAAGGGTACCAAAAGGATCTAGTAAGTACAAAGGAAAGTTATCTCTCAAATTATTTTCATGTAATTGTGTATGAGGAAATCTTCAACTTGTTGGGATCAAGCTTAAACATGCAAACATTAGTGGGTTAGCACATATTAAAGATCAAAAGCATATGTAAACTTGAAACCAAAACTAAGTCCTCATAACATTAGATTAAGCTAAAACAAGTTATTGCACCCTATTATTACTTGTTTGTTTTTCTCATAAAAATGGATTGTGGATATTCTCTCTCAAAAAAAAACTATGTTAACCCCAATTGGATGCTTATTTTATTGTGGATGAAGATTACAAATGGAAACTAATGAAGGAATGAGAAAACTCAAGAACTAGTATGGAAAACTAGCCTCAAGCACCCCATGGATGAAAATATGAATATTTAAACTAAGATGAAATGCAAACTCTAAAATATAATTGATATGCTATGATATGACTAAGATTAATTCACCATTATCTTTGCATATGATTATATAGATTTAAAATAAAATCTAAGAGAATGAAGCATGAAAATAACAATGTAATTCTAGAGCTATCCTAGCATGATAACAATGCAAGAATGAGAGATGAAATGCAAAGGAAGTGGCCTCCTATTTATATATTTTTGGAGAGCCTCAATGATGTGGATTTTAGGTGGATGTCACATAAGTGATATGTAAGCCAAGTGGGAGGAAAATAATGAGAGAGAGAATTGCTCACATGTTGGAGCAATCTTGGGATGTGATGGATCAAGGGTACTTGGAAGTACCCATGTAAGAGGTGTAAGACTAAAAGGCCAATTAAACACTTTTAGAAAGTGTAAGAGATGTCATAAGGGTTATAAGAGACCATTGTTTGGGGAAGAAAAGGAAATGATTAGAAAATTCAATCTTGGAAGAAAATCTCACACATGTGTGAGAAAATGATTAACATTAAATAGGTTAGGAATCATGAAATTAGACTAATTAACCTTAGTTAATTAGTGAGTATTCTTATTTTGATGAGGGTGATGGTTATAATTTAGGATCTAGGTTAGGATTAGGATTAAATTAAAATGAGATTTAGATTAATCCAGGTTTAGAAGAATATTAGAGATGTGTAGGATATAAATAAGAATTTATTTAAAAGGAGAATTTATGGGTAAAATGTATTAAATATATTTAATACATTAGAGAGGGAGTATTTAAGTTACATTTAAATACTTTAGAGTGAAAATAAATAAATTTAATTATGTAGGTAGAGGAATATAACATAATAATTAATTGATTATAATGTTATAGGGATTATTGATGGGTTCAATTAATAAGTGTAATTTTGGACGTCTACATTTTGCCTCTCTTTGATGCAGTGTCGCAAGTGGTGTTGCATCAAAGAAAAGAAAATAAGTTTCCCCAGAAGAATTTAGGTGCCTAAAATTTGTGCCAAAGTGATGATGATGAGAGGTTGTGCCCCCTCGAGAAACTAACGCAACAAGCAAAGCTGGTGTTGAAGTTTCTCAAAAAAAGATGCAAAAGAGGAGGAAGACAAGAAGAGAAAAGATAGAATATAGAGAGAAGGGAAGGAAGAAATAGAAGCCTCTTCCAAAAGAAAAATTCAATTATGGATCTAATGAAATGTGGTATCTGAAGGTTGAAACAGTATTAACAGTATTGATCGCAGACACCTGTGATTTCTTGTAGAAGAAATTGTGATGATCTCCTGATGGTTGAATCACTCATCTAAATGAGTTAGAGAGGATTTGAATAGAGATATGTATTTTAGTTCATTGGGAATAACCTTAGCATAAGTTAGATGCTACTATCCAATTCATAAATTATTATATTGTTGTCTGATCAACCATTGTAGTGGTCTTGTAAGGCAGTAAGCCTTTCCATTCTAAGGGTTGTAGCCCTAGTTGTATTTGAGAATTGAGCTCTAGGAAGTGTGCTTGAATGAAATTGAATTCCTCATATTTGTAATAATGTTATACTTATAACAAGGTATTATCTTATTGTGTGTAATTATCCCCACTGTGGTTTTTCCCCTAACATGGTTTCCATGATAAAATATGTGTGTCAAAGTGTTGTGAATGCATTTATGATATTTTCATGTATGCATATTTTGTTTGAATTAGACATAAGGGTTTTAATTATAAGAGGGAAGTGAAATTTTTAAAAAGTTTAGGAACAAATGATTCACCCCCCTCAGTTATTCACTACCTTATTTCCTACAATTGGTATGAGAGCTTGGTCCCTTGGATAAATATTAACAACTTGAGGGAGATCCATAATGACATCTTACAAGGACAATCCTAGGTTTGATAATACCAACTACACTTTGTGGAGGAGAGACATGATATTCCACCTCAGATTTATTGATGAAGATTTTTGGAGATTCACCAAGTCTTCCTATACTTCTCCTACAACTTCTACTACACCACAACAAATTAGTGATGCTAAAAAAATATCAGGGTGAAGGAAGCTTTGTTAAGTGACTTGATTGATTCTGAAATGACAAATTCCATGGAGTTATAAACTGCTAATGCAATTTGGGAGAAGTTGCAGACCTTGTATGAAGGAGACAAGGAAGTCAAGATTGCCATGTTGTAGAGCTTGAAGGGACAATATGAAGCCTTGAAGATGAGTGAAGATGAAAGACTTTCCTCTTTCATTCTTAGGATAAACAAAGTGGTGTGTGCTATCATATGTGATGGAGGTACTTTAGAAGATGAGGAAATTGTTCCTAAAATAATGAGAACTTTACCTTCTACCTAAAAACATAAAGTTTCAACCATTGAGGAGATTTAGATAGTGACACCTATAAAAAGAGACAAGATGATTGGTAAGCTTACTATTTTTGAGTTAAGTGAGTTTGGTAACACTTTTCCTAAGGTGGAGTTAGCATTCAAAGCCACTGTATCCAGAAGAGACAAGAAAATTTTAGATCAAGGAGAAGGAACAACTAGGAGAATGTCAAGAAATGAGAAATAGATGAGAGAAATTGAAGAAGAAGAAAGAGAACTTCAAGAGTTGGAAGCAGTGATTGTTAAAAGGGTACCAAAAGGATTTGGTAAGTACAAAGGAAAGTTATCTCTCAAATTATTTTCATGTAATTGTGTATGAGGAAATATTCAACTTGTTGGGATCAAGTTTAAACATGCAAACATTAGTGGGTTAGCACATATAAAAAATCAAAAGCATATGTAAACTTGAAACCAAAAATAAGTCCTCATATCATCAGATTAAGCTAAAACAAGTTATTGCACCCTATTATTACTTGTTTTATTTGCTCATAAAAATGGATTATGGATGTGCTCTCTCAAAAAAAAACTATGTTAACCCTAAGTGGATGCTTATTCGATTGTGGATGAAGATTACAAATGCAAACTAATGAAGGAATGAGAAAACTCAAGAAATAGTATGGAAAACTAGCCTCAAGCATCCCATGGATGAAAATATGAAGATTTAAACTAAGATGAAATGCAAGCTCTAAAATAGAATTGATATGCTATGATATGACTAAGATTCATTCACCATTATATTTGCATATGATTATGTAGATTTAAAATAAAAACTAAGAGCATGAAGCATGGAAATAACAATGTAATTCTAGAGCTATCCTAGCATGATAACAATGAAAGAATGAGAGATGAAATGCAAAGGAAGAGGCCTCCTATTTATAGATTTTTAGAGAGCCCCAATGATGTGGATTTTAGATGGATGTCACATAGGTGAGATGTAAGCCAAGTGGGAGGCCAAGAAAGAGAGAGAATTGCTCACATGTTGGAGCAATATTAGGATGTGATGGATCAAGGGTACATGGAAGTTCCCATGTAAGAGTGTTATGCACCGCATAATCATCCCTACATTTTCTAGGAAAAATGTTGGGTCCCCCTTTTCGCTTTTGCTTTTTCCTTGGTTTCTTTTGTTTCCTTTGTTTCCCCTCTAGGCTTTTCTTCTGCGAGGGTTGTTTTTCTTTTGATTTTGTCTTCTTTTGTCTCTAGGACCTGGTCACGGAGTTTGTTTGTTCTTTTGAGTCAGCTGGACTCCTAGACTCTAGGATTATTTGTCATCATGTCTTCTTTTGCAAGAAGATGTGTCTACATGGAATCCCTGAGCATGGAGTCTAGAGGTTTTCTTGTTCCAGAGTTTAAGGAGAGAAAGAAACACATTTTTACCCTAAGGGTATAAATAGAAGTTACCAGTCACTTTCACATTTACCACAATCAAACACTTAGAGAAATTAGAGCAATTCAAAGGTGATTAAGGTGATTTAAACAATGTTTTGCTCCTTGTGCTTAGTGATTGATTAATAGTGATTTGCAGTGCTTGTTCATGGTTACTCGAAGGTTAACTTGTTGTAGAGTGCCTCCTGTGCTCATCTTTCTCACATTCACCATGTTTCTAGGTAGGCCTTCAACTCTCTTCTCTCTGGTTGCTAGTTTTCTGGTTCTTGCTTCTGTCTCACTTGTTTTTTTGTTCTTCTTTTGTTTTGCCTCATCTTTGCATTGGATTTTCTGTCGCCTCCCATTGGTGGGACAGTTATGCCAGAGGGTTGTTCGCCCTCTGTGTAGTTGTAGTAGTGTGTATACTTTGTATATTTTGTATAATAGTGTAAGTGCTCCTGTATATTCTATAAAATTTGTAATTTCCTATTTATAGCTATATATATGCTTGTTTTTGGTCAGCTTGCGAGTTGTGCTTTGTACCTCATAGCACTTCAGTCCTCTGTAGCTTTGTATATGTGTATATCCTATGTATATCCTTCCATTTGTGTCAAGCTCATTGTGCTCCATTGCTTCTAAACCATGTTGTCAAGCTTGTCAAAGAGGTATTCACCACGATTCAAACTTGGCACCTCATTGGTTTGAGCCATGGTGGCTTTCTCTCTCCTCTATCATATTGCCTTAATGGTAGGAATATTTTCCCATGAGTGAGCATTCAAATTCAATCCCATCTAGAATTTACTTCCCCTGTGTTAGCCCACTTGTCACCATTAATGCCATTACGCTGCCTGTCACGTGGCCAAGTGATGACCCATGTCAGCCAAGTATGGCTCTCTGTCAGTCACGTTAACAATGGCTAGTTCTTCTAGACTCTAGGTCCTGTTATTCCCTGCATCCCCATCCCTACATTTTGTGTGCAAAATGTTGGGTCCCCCTTTTTTTTGTTTTTGCTTGCGGCCTTGCCTTGTCTTTCTTTCCCTTTTTGTTTTCTTTCTCTGGGGTTTTCTTCCCCGACGTTGTGTCTTGTTTGTTTGCTTTTCATCTCTGGGACTCCAGTCCTGGAGGTTGCCTTTTGTTGGAAACCGGATTCAGGACTCCGGGATTATTCGTCATGATGTTCTTAAGGAACATCATCACGGGGAATCCTTGGGCCTGGGGGTCCAAAGGTTGCTGAAGGAGGGGGAAGATTTTCTTTTACCACGGGTATAAATAGAACTTATCTGTCACTTTCACACTTACCACGATTAAAACCTTCAGGCACTTAGAGCGAATTACAAAGCAATTAGCAGAGCATTTGCAGAGAGTTTATGATAATCACCGCTGAACATTTCCAATCACTTTCAGGCAAGTACAAGTGCTTCACAGTGGTGACTCTGACCAATTGACAACTTGAGTTGTTGCAAATCTCCTGTGGTAAATCTTCCCTTCCCTCCGCCTTCTGCGTTCTCAGGTTGGTATTTCCGCTTCTGCCTCTCTGGTTTTCCTCTGTTTCATTTTTTTTTTGTTTGTTTTGTTTCTCTGTTTCATTTCTTTGTCTGGTTTGTTGTTTTCTAGTTTTTCCGCCCGTTGGTGGGTCGGCTCTCTACTAGAGGCTTGTCCGCCCTCTGCGCAGAGGTGGTTCATGTGTAAATAGCTATAGATAGCTTGTCCTGCCTTGTCTGGTTTTCCCGCAAATATCGCTCCGTATTGTATCTATGTATATATGTTTATACCTATGTATATATGTGTGCGTGGTTGTACATAGTCTCTATATATATCCCTTGGCTCCATGTATATCCTTCAAGGTGGCTAAGCGAGCTGGTTGAGTCACCTCTGTGTCTGGTTTTCTGCCTCCGAGCTCACTTTGAGGCAGAAAACCACCTGTTTGAAGCTCGGCTCTCAGCTGGTTTCAAATAGGCAATTTTCTCTCTCCTCCATGAAGTCTGTCAGAACCTCATTTATATCCCATGCGCACAATCAATCCTAGCCAAGTGGCTTTCCCCTTTTGTGTGTTTGTATAGTTGGCTCCGTCTTCATCGTCATAACTTCCATTTAATACCTCCGCACTTGGCGCCCACGTGGGCTCGATGACTTGGCTTCTTACATATTCTTGCTAACGGTCATTTCCCCAGGCTTCGGGTCTCTTACCTCTTTCCATCCTGTGTCTTTACCCAGTGTGATAAGATCCCCAAACCCGGATGTTTAATAAAAATCTTCTATTTATGATGTGTTTTGCTTTTCGGTTATCTTTGCATGAAACTAACTTTTCAGGAAAAGCAAATGTCACAGTGGTAAGATCTCTGGACCCCGGAGTAACTATTTTATTTTGATAAAAAATATTCTGACGGTCACTCTGCCTTGCAGGTTTCCAAAGTTCATCTATCAATCATGTCTGAAGCATCGACATCCTCCCCACCCAGAAGTCCAGAACGTCCCTCAACGACCACCAGGGTAGCTATAAAATCCAAGA
>MU226117.1:874354-908729 GCA_018584345.1 Thuja plicata
TGGTAAGATCTCTGGACCCCGGAGTAACTATTTTATTTTGATAAAAAATATTCTGACGGTCACTCTGCCTTGCAGGTTTCCAAAGTTCATCTATCAATCATGTCTGAAGCATCCACATCCTCCCCACCCAGAAGTCCAGAACGTCCCTCAACGACCACCAGGGTAGCTATAAAATCCAAGATGGAAAGGGCCCTGGAGAAATTTCCCCTGACCATGAAGTTCATGCAGAACAACGTCATCACGAGATCAAAGATTGAGTCCAAGGTTAAGCTTATAACCGACACCAACGTCAGAATGAGGGCAGAGATGCAAGCCTTGGTAAAAGTGATGCATATCCAGTGACAAGTTGGAGATCAATTAGCGGTCAATGTCAAAGGCTCTGGGATCCTCTGGGCAGCTTGCTTCCCATGCTCCGTGCAGTCTCTGGAGCTTATCCTGATGCTTGCGGCCATCTACAACTCCTCCATTCGGGCTGTTATGCTTGCGGCATAGAACCCACAGGATACCCCACTCCTCTGGTATCCCTCGACCCAGACACATTCTGGGCGGGATTAGGAATCCCACAATTTGACAGAGCCACAGTGGTTACAAGGACTGATGCCTTGGCTCAGTTTACATAACTAGAGGATGCTGCCCGGGTGTAAATGAATACTCACTGGCTTAAGGCCCCAAAGAGGGACCCAAAGAGAATGAAGATAGAAATCCCCCGCTCTTAATTCAAAAAGAGAATCTAGATGGGGATAATAGCATTAGTCTGGGTATTTGGGCAACCCTCCGCCCAGGAGTTTGCCAAATGGATGTACTATTTCCTCCTCGGCATCTCCACCAAGGGAGAATTATTTAACTAGGCCGCAATAATCTCTAATCACGTTGACTCCCAGTTCCTTCAGCTGGACAGAAAGAAGAAGTTCTATATGTCTTCTTATGTCTTCTGGGCCCTAGCACAATAGAGGCCCCACTCCAACGGCCTACTTATAGATGGCGTGCTCGGGATTGGCTTGGAACAAAAAGCACCATGGGACCATTTCCCACAGATTCAATGGGAGGCCAGCTTCCCAAGTTTCTACTGGGTAAATGACTCGTTCGTTTACTACCATCTGCTTACCCCCACCCGGGATGCCAGATACTGCCTGTCCTCGGAGGCGATGAACTTGGTCCAAAATTATGGACATTATTATATTCAATTCCAATAGCACACATACATTAGGGTCGCCGGCTTCTCTGAGAAACCCTACTTGTTTCCCAAACACTGTGGGGACAAAATTGTGCTCTTAGAATACTGTAGGCAGCTGATGGAGGTGCATACCCTCTTCGCCCTCAAAAAGATACCCAACATTCCATTCCCAATCACCTGTGGGAATTACACCTGCAGTCTGGCCGCCGCGAAGGAGGCAGAATTGAGCTAAAAAGTTATAACTTGCAGGAATTCTATATGGCGCGGAAGAACTTTGATCCGCATGGGAAAATAGCAACGGCACTGCCCCGGGCTTTAGAGCCCCATCGTATACATATGGAGGACTTCTGGGAAGATTTCCAAGATGATGTGGAGGTGCAAAGCCGGCACTATGTCAGGATGACGGCCAGAATGATGCAACTATTGAGACTCTGAAGGTTCTCAGAGGACTTCTCGGATGCCACCCCCACCATCGACCCCCAGTACAAGGCTAAGGGGATCGATAAAATGGCTCTGCCACCAGTGGATTGGGCCGCCCAGGAGGGGTCCACAATTGAAGACTTCACGTAGGAGGTGGTCGAGCGAAGTGACACCTATTTCAAGAGGGTGTGCCTTGGGAGTACTCGCCAAGCTCGCCGACTGACACCAAAGTTAACACCACAGTCAGGACCCAAATTGACCCTGGGGGCCAGGACTTCTTTGCAAGGTGCAGATAAGGGAAAAGGGATAGACACGACCCCTCCCACACAAGAAGTCCCTATACAGGAGAAGATCAAGCAATCTATGGTGGCCTCCCAGTAGATGAGGGAGCAGTTAATAATGAGGCTGGCCACTCCCCCGCTCATGGCCGGACCAATTCATCCCTCTTCCTCCCCGTCGCTGGTAGCCCTAATGGTGAAGGCAACGGGGGTGGATCCCATGGAAGCGGAAAAAATAGTCGATGCGGGGCCACCTTTGATTACCCGCAGAAGGAAGAGGCTTAATAAGAAGCCTAAGGCAGAGCCAGGGTTAGGTACGTCCCAAACCCAACAAGTTGAGGTCCTTTCTTTCAGCTCCCTGGAGCTGGAGAAAGAAATAGAGCCTGTAGAGGTCCCGGCTAGTCCCCCTCCAGAAGAGGAGTTTGATGTATTTTCAACCGATGAGTTCAGAAATTTGCAAGGGGACAATACACAAGTGGAGACAGAAGTCCCAGAGACAGAACAAGAGGCTGCAGACCAAGAAGACTTGGAACAAAAACCTGCATAGGAACAGGAGCAGCAAGCGGAAGAAAAAGAGCCAGAACCAGAGATTATCTTCAGGGATCAAGAGATGGAAGGTCCAGGAGTGGACCAACTAAAGCAAGGCGAACAAATGGAATCCGCTGGGGGAACCAGACCTTCTTGAATAACCATAACCCTAGCTGCCACATTCCAAGGGCCACTCCTGGGAGCGACCTTCGGGCAGGTGATCACAGTGGCCCAAACTCTAAATCTTGGCCCAACACCTCCCCTACTGCCGAAAGAGGTGTCGAAAGAAGAAGAGGCCCCAGTAGAAGAAGAGCAACAAGAGGAGAAGCTTGAAGAAGAAATCCCCGAGGAAGCCTACCAGAGTCTAGATAAAGGAATAGGTACAGAGGACAAGGCTGAGGAGATGGAGGTTGATAAAGAAAATATTTCTGCAGAAGAAGTCGAGGCAGGGAGGATGGATGAGGTCCATGCCACCGAGGATTCACAGCCTCAAAACATCGGGGAAGAATCAAGGGAATAAATTCTGGCAGGAAGGCCACCCCTCCCCCCTCAGTGGCTGGTAGAGAGAAGGAAAAGAAAGGCTCAGTCTGCTCCTATGATTCCTCTCTCCTTAGCAGAAATGATGGCCCAAGCCCAGGCCCCGCCAAAGGCCAAGAAAACCCAGATAGTTCATACTCTTTGAAATGGGCCGGGCAGAGAAACAGTTGCCATTGTGGCAACACCTCCCCCAGACGTCGATGAAGCAACTGTAGATCCTGCAGAGTACAATGTTGCAGAGGTATCCCTAGGTAAAATGGGAAAACAAGGTGAGGTAGATTTGCTGAAGGAGGCAACAAGGGCAGTGGAGGCTCGATATGAAAAGGAAGCCCAGAGGCTCAAGGCAAAAAAGTAAAATAATGCAAACCTTATGGGGTTGCTTACTGAGCTGGCTCGACCCATTAATGCCGCTCCTCCGGAGACCTCCACATCAGAAGAACTATCAAAAAGTGACATAGATTCCCTACGAGTAATGAAAAAGAAAGCCCAGGCAGTGGACGAATGGGTCACCCTGCATATAGGAAACACCCGACATTTCTTGGTGTCCACCCTCCCAAATCTATACACAACACGACAGGTTATTCATCAGGCGGAAGCACTTATTGAGCAGTGGGAGAGTGACACAGAAAATTACCAAGCGTGGAAGGTGGAGCTCGAAGAGCTCCTCACCTTGGGAGAAGATATAATCTTTGAATCTAGAATTCTAGGTGAGGAATCATTTGATTTTGTAAGAACCCAGTACTCTAGGCTTGACCTCACATTGGAGGTAACCAAGCAATTGGTAGGGCCCTTGCAAGAAAAGGTAAATGCTGTAAAGTATTCTTCTAATTTATACAAGTCTTTTGTAATAAAGGCTTTCGGGGTTGATCCCCTTAGTATAGATACATATACCCCCAAAGATTCAGTGTTGGGGAGTTTTGATGAGATAATGAACTCCCGGTATCAATCCCCGGAGGGGATGGATGGGGCCCAGATGGTGAAATTAACCGGCGTGATACTTAAAGGTCATGATGTGGCAAGGATGGTAGACAAGTTTAAAGAAAATGTTCTAGACCTGGGGGAACAAGTTGAAGTGGCCAAGCACAGAAGGGCCAGCTTAAAAGAGAGATGAGGATGACATTTCTCACCTCCTCTAGGCTTTCAACGACAATAAGTAGCCTTGAGCTTTCTCCGGGGGCTGGGGAGAACTCAAGTATTGAGTATTTTTTATTCTTTTTGGGACGTAAGTTCCTGGATCCCAGAATCGCGAATCCAAAATTTTATATTCTTTAAAGTGATCCGTGTCTCGGTCCCTGAGGCCGACCGGTCACTTTCAAAAGTGGTTAATAAAGGCTGTCAGAAGGTAGTTGGCCACATCAAGGGGGCATCAGCTCGACATTTGGTTTTCTGATAGGGTGGTCTTCTCGAGGCACCGCTCAAGGGTACACCTAGTGCATTGGAGATAGGGCACTGCATTTCCCATTTATGAGGCATGTAGCCTCGGTCCCCGGGGGACCTACTTTCTTCTTTCTCCTTTTTGGCTCTCTTCTTGAGGCCAATTCTTCTAATGTATATTCTTGTCTTATCCTTCTGACATGGCAGACCTATTCCGTCTCTGGGTCTTTTGTAGGGTGGCACAGGTAGTACCGGCCCCTAGATATTGTATTTTATTGAAACATGATATAAATAGGGTTAGGGTTAGAAGAGAATTGTATAAATAGGTGGATCAACCCATTTCCAAGGGTCGAAAAAATTGATTATTTTGTTGTCCATGATAATAGCAAAGGAATTTCTCATTTTAGTTGCAGAGCTCAATGCTCCATTGTTCTATTCTCAGTAGTTAGATGCTCCCCTGGAGCCACCATTGTATCACGCACCAGTGCTTGCTGGAAGGAACATTAATAAGGAGGAAGAATTCTTGGCAATGATGTTGTTGGTATTCCTGCTTCTAAGTTAATGGTATTTTATGTTTTAATGTTCTTTATGTCTTCTACTCTGATATGTTAAATTAGATTAACGACCTCTTTACTCCCGCTACTGATAAAATGCTAGCTGATAGTTATGTATTTCTTCGGTATTTAGTGTATTCTATCAGAGTATTATTGATGTTCTAGACATTTCAACATGACTGTAGTTAGATGAAACATTTCTAACCCCGCAGGATCTTTTATTTGCTAAGTATAGAACGCTAGGGAGAACCTTACCCTATTGAATCTCTAGAGAGAATGAGTTGAAGAAACCAGCTATCCCCCTCAAAAATAGTCACCTCTCCCAACCGAGCCCCGCATCGTTGTGAGCTAACACCTAGGTGCTTGAAGGCCCAGAGGATTTATTTCCCCCGGACAACCTTTGCAAGCAGAGTTGGCCAGTTTCCCTGGAACCCAGTGACAACTTATGACTGTTGGCGGACCCAGTCAGCAAAACCCCGTCAACAGAAATTGGCGCTAGAAGGAGGGCATGAACTCATCCCCCTCCCAAGATTCTTATTTTACACCTCCTGAGGGTTCCCTGAGTCATAATTTTAGCTGAAAAGCCTTCAGCGGAATTGGGTCTTTCTCCCCAGTGAAATTTGAAAGAATCCTTAGGTCTGCCTCGAATCCTGGAAAGCTTGTCAAACTTGAGCCCCCTACTTGAAAGAAACAGACCTCAAAAATCATACCAGCCACTATTGTCTGGGGATCTAGCATACCTCAGAATACCCAAGCTTCTCAGGCAATCCTGGGAATCAGGGCCCACACTACCCAACATATAGTTCGCCCAATGGTTGCGTACTTGGGAAACATCGGGTCCCCAATGGGCACTTTTCTGGGTGCAACTAATGATTTACCCTCTCACCCGGAGAAGATCTGCCCACGATATGAGCACCTAGGCTCACGGACCGTAGAAGAACACTTACAGGAATACAAAGATGTCGTGAACTGACACCGAATCTAACATGAAGATGTTGTGACCCGTATGTTCCCCTTGTCTCTAGGACAAAATGAGTTGAACTGGTACCTTAACTTGCCTGCCAACTCCATAAACGCTTAACAGGATATGGAGGACGCCTTCCTGGCTGCCTTTCGCGTGCATGTGGACCCAGCCTGGTCCCACAGCCAGTTCATCTCCATCAGAAAGGAACCCAATGAACCTCTTGCAGCATTCAACCATAGGTTCTAGCACACCCTGAAGCGGTGCACGGGCCCTTTTATCCCATCTCTAGACGTAACCATATAGACCTACCTCAACACGATGGACCCTTTCGTCGCCACTCTCCTTTGGAGAACAACCACCCCGGGCGACCGGGACACTTGGAAAAAGTCTACAACCTACCCCTAGAGCTGTCCCGCGGTCTTAACAAATCCCCGGGCGGGATTGGTTAGAACACACCTATCAACATGATCCCCGGCGGAACTACATATGTCGGGGTATACAACCCCAATCTGGCAATAGGTCCCCCCTCGATGGTGATGAATCTTCCGCCACCCTTAATAGACCAACAAGCATGGTATGTTTACCCAACCCAGACCTAGATGACACCAGGTCTGGAAGTCTTCCCTTGGAATCAGCCGCAACAAGCGCAACAACCTCAGACACAATCGTCTGAAGTTCCCTTCTTCCAGTCATCGGCAACTGGAGGATTGCCGCCCTCGACTCTGGCTAATACTACTGCCTTCCCAGGAGGCCAACAACAAAAAAAATTATCACATTATGACACAAACACTCAGTTGACCGCCGAGGTTGAATCCCTCCGGCGAATGTTGTCCACCTTGACCATGGACATGGGCCAAATGAAGGCGGGGTCCTACGCACCCTAGAATTTGAATTCCCAGAGGGGAAACATTTTCTCCGGCCAACGAAACAACAATTCCGGAGGGAGAAAATTCAACAACAGGCCTAGGCCCAATCAGCAGCAATGGAATAATAACACAAACATCAGAGGCCCACCTCCGAACCAAAACACCAACCAAAATGGTGCTGGACCATCACATTTTACACCAGTCACTGACTTCCAGCCCATGACTAACTGGTTTAGATTACATGACACTGGTTCTCACAACGAGGTAAATTGTGCCACTTTGGAGAAGGTCATCATGATCTCCCAGCTGGACAGGCAGTAGTCGTACGATACTACCCCTCCAGAGCCTCCTGCCAGGAAACAACCCACAGTGCCTTCACCTGTGACACCATCTTCTTCGGGACTTCCAGAGAAGATGAAGAAGAATCTGAATTGCAGGGATTCTTTGACGAATCCATTCCGCCCTTTGAGGCCAACGCCTTTACTAACCTATGAGCTCCATACAATACTCGAAGTCAGGTTGGTAAAGGACTAGTTTACACGCCTGTGCCCCCTATCAAAGATAGTCCTCCTCCCTGGAACAACGCAACTGACCGATCCACTCCAAAAGGTTCTAGCTCTAACCAAGCAAAAGATCTCACAGAAGAAAATCACCAGTTCCCGGGAGGAATATTTGACATTACAAAAGCGTTAGAACAAACCACTACCTCTATGACCCTGATGGAGGTTTTTTTGAACTATCCCGAGTAGAAGAAGTCTCTTCTGAAGCTCTTAGGGAACCCGGAAGTCGTCAGCCACCCGCCCAAGACCGTCTCATTCAAAGATGTTAATGCGGCCATCTTCCAGGGGAACAATGAGGATCCTCCCTTCTTACTAGGCCTAAATATACACGACAAGAATATACATAATTTCCTAGTGGACTCTGGAGCTTTGAGTAATATCATGCCCTTGTCCATTTGTCAGAAGCTTAGATTCCACCCCACCCCATCTAATGGCGCAGTAATCCAGCTGGATAAGACTACTGTGAAAATGGTGGGGGAATTGAAGAACATCTAGATACATCTTATCCAGGACCCCAGGATAGCCAGCATCATTGACATCCAAGTGGTGGACATCCCAGAGACTTACGGGATGTTATTAAGTCAGAATTGGTCTAAGTCCTTGAATGGATACTTTTTGACCGATTTCACCCACTTGTGGCTTCCATGGGAAGGAGAATCAAATAATATTCGGGTTGAAAGTGAACCCCAGATGAAACAGGCCCTTATCGAGGTTGGGAGGGTCAATGAGGTCTTTTTCTCTTAGACTTCTCTGGGGGTGTACAAACTTTTTGAAATTTTAACATTTGATTTCACCCCCGGAGAAGATCCCGCTGTACTACAGAGAGCCCAAGACCTAGAAGAAAAGATGAGAGTCAAAGACAACTCTCAAGGTGCCTCAACAACCCTAGCCACACTCCTGTCTGACACTTGGTGCCGAGTGAATTACCAAAAACATTCAAAGCTTGAGTGTGGGCCATGTCTCTCGATCACTAACCAGCAACTCGATACCTTCCGAAATAAACATATAATTGATTCTCCGGGACCCAGTACTCTGGTGGGATGCGCTCCTTTGGTGTCATTCCCTAGGAAATCCCAAGTCAAAATGCCTCCGGAGGTAAATTCTACTTTCACGCCGGTAGTCCCGGGAAGAATCCCTAGGTCTCCCAGTAATAATCCAAAGAAAACTCCCCCCCCAGCCCCAGTTTACAAACAATGACTTATGGACCCTGAAGTTTGATGGGTCCCAATCCAAATAAGGCTATGGGAATGGGGTAGAGTTAATCAACCTATGAGGGAAGTCCTTCCTCGCGTCCTACAGGCTACAATTTAACTGTACAAACAATGTCACAGAGTACGAGGCTTTGGTCCTTGGACTCTTATTTGCGTTAAGGAAAGGTATCACCTGCCTCCGGGCTTTGGGTGATTCAGAGTTGATTGTTAAACAAGTCTGAAGCCAATACACATGTTATGACAAAAGGCTGGTCGCATACCGCAACCAGGCTTTGAGCCTTATTGAATATTTTGATGCCTTTGGCATTGACCTCATTCCCCGGCGGTGAAACTACGTCTAGGATGCCCTCGCCGTTTCCGCCAGCACACTAGAGCCAATGGCCAGCTTGCGACTTTGGAGGTTTTCAGTCGAGAAGGCCCCACCCCATCCATTTCAGATAATGTCACCCACTTTCAGGTTTTTGAGGATGACCAGCATATCCTAACTTTCATGGTGAATGTTGGTGTCTTTGAGGATCAGATAGTGGAGGAACGAGACCATGATGATACTGGGTAGAGTGATGAAGACGATGGGATCATGGACTTTCCTACTAACACCATCCCAAAGGGGATGGTTGCACTAGAACAAATCTTTGACTCGGACCCTCGAGCCCGTGAGAAGGTGTCATCTTCCCCCAAGGGAGGAAAGTTTGAAAAGGTTAACATCGGCCAGCCCGGTGAAGAAAAGATCATTCACATAGGTACCTCCTGCTCCCCTAAGAAAAGGGAAAAGATTCTCGTGGTTCTCCGAGAATACATTGACGTAATTTCCTGGGGTTATGAAGACTTGAAAACATATGATACATCTATCATGACCCATACTATTCCCTTGAAACTTGACGCTAAGCCCTTTCGGCAAAAGCAAAGACCAGTCAACCCCCTAATAGAGCCTCTAATTTGTCAAGAGGTAGAAAAACTGCTGTGGGTTGCTAACCTAGTCCCTATCAGGAAGAAAAATGGTGAGATCCACCTCTGCGTGGATTTATGAAACTTGAATAAGGCATCTAAAAAATATAATCACCCTCTCCCCTCGTTGGATGAGGTGTTGAAGATAGTAAATGGATCTTAGATGATGTCCTTCTTTGATGGATACTTAGGATACAACCAGGTCATGGTCAAGTATGAGGACAGAGAGAAAACAATGTTTACCACTAAGTGGGAAACATTTGCATACAGAAGAATGCCCTTTGGTCTGATCAATGCAAGGGCAACATTTCTGAAGGCCATGGACATTGCATTCGAGGGCCTTGTGAATCAGTGCATAATCATCTACATGGATGATTTGACCATCTTTTCCCAGGACAGGCGTGATCATTCTGCTCACCTCGCTCAGATCTGCGAGAGATGTCGCCGGTATGGAATATCCCTCAACCCCAAGAAGTGCATATTCAAGGTCACCGAGGGGAAGTTTCTTGGGCATATTGTCTCTAAGAAGGGTATATCCATTGACCCTGATAGAGTCGAAGCATTGCTGAATCTACAGATGCTTGGCAGCAAGAAAGAGATGCGATCCTTTTTTGGAAAGATCAACTTCGTATGATGATTCATCACAGGATTCGCAAAAATAGTTAAACCACTCAACTAGATGATGAAGAAGGATACTAAGATTGAGTGGAGTCTGGAAGCAAAGCAGGCGTTCACCCAGATTAAACAGACAATAATGGAAGCACCTGTCCTGGCTAGTCTGGACTACTCCCTTCCGTTTTACATTTACTCATTTGCTTCGCCACATTTTTTTGCAGCAGTGTTGATCCAAAAGGTTGAAGGGGAAGAATGACCAATAGCTTTCATGAGTTCCCCCTTTAAGAATGCCGAAGTCTGGTATTCACCACTAGAAAAACAAGCCTTTGCTCTAGTTGAGGCCGTGAAGAAATTATGATATTAGATTCTCCGGAGCAAAGTACATGCTATCATTCTGGACCAGGCCATTAAGTCTCTACTGATGCAAAGAAAATTGGGCGAAAGACAGGGGAAATGGATGGCCATCCTCCAGGAGTATGACTTAGAAATGTAGCCCATGAAGATAGTCCAGGGCTAGGGACTAAGTTGAGCGATGGCAGAAGAGATTCCCCACATAGAATGCCAGACTTACACAGTGGAGTCCATCACTCGAGATCCGTGGTATACCGATTTGGTATACTTGTTACTAAATAATAGATGCCCAGAGGGGTTACCTCCCCACAAATGCCGCACCCTGTGGATGAAAATCGCCCACTTCATGATCAAAAATTTTGTGTTTTATCGCAGAAACTATGAGGGAGTGTACCTCTGGTGCATCAACATAAACCAGGCTGTAAGAATGATTGATGAATTCCATGGATAGTTTGGGACCGGGGATGGCTCAGCCGATGCCACTGCCCATCAGATTCTTCAGGCCGGATATTATTGGCCCTGTATATTCAAGGATGTTTATGCTCATGTTAGGAAATGCCATACTTGTCAAACCGCAACACATCGTGAGTGTAACCCAGCTATGCCTTTGCAACCAGTATACGAGGCTAGACCATTTGCCCAATAGGCATTCGACTTTATCGGGGAAATTAATCCTAATTCGTCTGCCAACCATCAATACATCCTTACTGCTACTGATTACTGCACTCGGTGGTCTGAAGCTATACCTTGCAAAAACAACACGGTGGACGAAGTTATCAAGTTCTTGAAAGAAAACATCGTCACAAGGTTTGGAATGCCCTTTGCTTTGGTATGTGACAATGGTCCGGCATTTTCTTCGGCGTAGCTACTCGAATGGACCTACAATTAGAAGATCACTTTGAAGTTCTCCAACAACTATTATCCCCAGGGAAATGGCGTTGCTGAATTAACAAACAAAAATCTACTTGAAGTGATCAAACACCTGTTAGAAGAAAATCCCCGGGATTGGCATCAAAAGTTGAAATTTACCCTCTGGGTGGATCGCATTCGCATCAAGGTCGCCCTGGGAACATCACCATTCCATCTGGTTTATGGCCAGAACCCTGTATTGCCAGTCAATTTACAAATCCCAGTTTTATAGTTTATGCAGGAATTTAGCAACAGGGACAACATTATGGAGGCTCGGCTCTTAAATCTGGTATGAATGGAAGAACAGTGAGACGCAGCCCTTCAACATTTTGCGCATCATCAAGCAGTGGTAAAAAGATGGTTTGACAGAAGGGCCCAATATAAGGCTTTTTAGATTTTGGATCTAGTCCTATTGTGGGACAAGGCCCAGGAGAAGAAAGGAAAACACGCCAAATTCCAATAGCTCTGGCTCAGACCATATCTAATCTTAGAAATCTGCGGGGCAAATACTTACCGCCTCAACACCCTGACTGGAGAACCTGTCACATTGCCTGTTAACAGACAGTTTCTTAAACACTACTTCGAGTAGGGTAAGTTTGCCCAAAGTTTTATTATATGTAAAGCCTTCCACTTGTAAATATCTCTTTCGGGTGTCTTACTGTGAGGTACCCTACCTTGTAAATAGTTTTGTCGGCTGTCCTTCAGGATAGTCCTCTTTTGCTATTTTCGTGTTCATTTTTGATTTTCTTTTGGTCCCAGCGTTTTGTTCTGTCTTGCAGGAATTGGAATGCTTCGCATAACTCTGGCCTCCAGTGCAATGTATACAGCATGGTGAACTTTAGAATTTGTCTTTAGCATGGTGGAGCCGGCCTGGTCCCCGGGGTCATTTTACGGGTTATGACACATTTTGAGGAACCTCCATGGGGTATTCTCTCCGGGAATCTGGCAATCAGTGAACAAAATAATAATATAAGGAACAAGTAATCAGACACACCTAGGATAGATCGGTTGTACTAATTAATTGACCCAGGTTTGAAACTTTAAGAGATTCTTTTCGGGTCTGGAGTTTTATCCCCTCTTCGAACAATCTAAATATAGGTGGATAGGTGAAAGAAGTACCGCCATTAAATTTAGCTAAGCTTAAACTTAATGGTGAAAGAAGTACCGCCTTCCCCCACCCTGAAGTAAACAAAATAACCAAAGAGAAAAAGTGGGATAGAACTCCGGTCTCCAGGGGAAACGAGCAAATTGATGACTGGTTTGATGTAATTAGTGCCTCTTCTCTGTTCCTCCCAGAAGTCATCGACTTGATTTCCTTCCAAAGCACACACGACACCACTGATGAAGAACGCCAAATTAATTCCCGTGTGGTTGGATTTTCTCCAGGTATGTTGCTGTTGGCCTATTAGATGCCTCGGGAGGCGGCTTCTTCCAATTTTGCTAACAAGAGATTCTATAGTTCTGGAATGCGCTAGGGCATTCATCCCAGATAGTTTCCATTTGTTATGCCCTGCATCCTCGTCCCTACATTTTGTGTGCAAAATGTTGGGTCCCCCTTTTTTTTGTTTTTGCTTGCGGCCTTGCCTTGTCTTTCTTTCCCTTTTTGTTTTCTTTCTCCGGGGTTTTCTTCCCTGGTGTTGTGTCTTGTTTGTTTGCTTTCTATCTCCGGGACTCCGGTCCTGGAGGTTGCCTTTTGTTGGAAACCAGATTCCGGACTCTGGGATTATTCATCATGATGTTCTTAAGGAACATCATCATGGGGAATCCTCGAGCCCGAGGGTCCAAAGGTTTGCTTGTCCAGAGGTTGCTGAAGGAGGGGGAAGATTGTCTTTTACCGTGGGTATAAATAGAACTTATCTGTCACTTTCACACTTACCGCGATTAAAACCTTCAGGCACTTAGAGCGAATTACAAAGTGATTCCAAAGTGATTAGCAGAGCATTTGTAGAGAGTTTATGATAATCATCGCTGAACATTTCCAATGACTTTCAGGAAAGTACAAGTGCTTCACGGTGGTGACTTTGACCAATTGACAACTCGAGCTGTTGCAGAGCTCTTGCGGTAAATCTTCCCTTCCCTCTGCCTTCTGCATTCTCAGGTTGTTATTTTCGCTTTTGCCTCTCTGGTTTTCCTCTGTTTCATTTTTGTTTTGTTTGTTTTGTTTCTCTATTTCATTTCTTTGTTTGGTTTTTTGTTTTCTGGTTTTACCGCCCGTTGGTGGGTCAGCTCTCTACCAGAGGCTTGTCCGCCCTCTGCGCAGAGGTGGTTCATGTGTAAATAGTTGTAGATAGCTTGTTCTGCCTTGTTTGGTTTTCTCGTGGATGTCGCTCTGTGTTGTATCTATGTATATATGTTTATACCTATGTATATATGCATGTGTGGTTGTACATAGTCTCTGTATATATCCCTCAGCTCCATGTATATCCTTCTAGGTGGCTAAGTGAGCTGGTCGAGTCACCTCTGTGTCTGGTTTTCCGCCTCTGAGTTCGCTTCGAGGTAGAAAACCACCTGTTTGAAGCTTGACTCTCGGCTGGTTTCAAACAGGAAATTTTCTCTCTCCTCCATGAAGTCTATCAAAACCTCATTTATATCCCATGCGCACAATCAATCCCAGCCAAGTGGCTTTCCCATTTCACGCGTTCAGACAGTTGGCTCTGCCATCATCGCCATAACTTCCATTTAATACCTCCGCACGTGGCGCCCACATGGGCTTGATGACTTGGCTTCTTACATATTCTCGCTAACGATTGTTTCCCTGGGCTTCGGGTCTCTTACCTCCATCCATCCTGTGTCTTTACCCAGTGTGATAAGATCCCTAGACCCGGATGTTTAATAAAAATCTTCTGTTTACGATGTGTTTTACTTTTCGGTTATCTTTGCATGAAACTAACTTTTCAAGAAAAGCAAACGTCACGGTGGTAAGATCTTCAGACCCCGAAGTAACTATTTTATTTTGATAAAAAATATTCTGATGGTCGCTCTGCCTTGCAGGTTCCTGGAGTTCATCTATCAATCATGTCTGAAGCATCCGCATCTTCCCCGCCCAGAAGTCCAGAACTTCCCTCAACGACCACCAGGGCAGTTGTAAAATCCAAGATGGAAAGGGCCCTAGAGAAATTGCCCCTGACCATGAAGTTCGTGCAGAACAATGTCATCACGAGCTCAAAGATTGAGTCCAAGGTTAAGCTTATAACTAACACCAGTGTCAGAATGTGGGCAGAGATGCAAGCCTTGGTAAAAGTGATGCACATCTAGTGACAAGCTGGAGATCAATTAGCGATCAATGTTGGAGGCTCTGGGATCCTCCGGGCAGCTTGCTTCCCATGCTCCGTGCAGTCTCTGGAGCTTATCTTGACGCTAGCGGCCAACTACAACTCCTCTGTTCAGGCTGTTATGCTTGCGGCCATAGAACCCATAGGATACCCCACTCCTCTAGTATCCCTTGACCCAGACACATTTTGAGCGGGATTAGAAATCCCACAATTCGACAGAGCCACAGTGGTTACAAGGACTGATGCCTTGGCTCAGTTTACACAACTGGAGGATGCTGCCCAGGTGTACATGAATACTCACTGGCTTAAGGCCCCAAAGAGGGACCCAAAGAGAATGAAGATAGAAAACCCCCGCTCTGAATTCAAGGAGAGAATCTAGATGGGGATAATAGCATTAGCCCAGGTATTTGGGAAACCCTCCGCCCAGGAGTTTTCCAAATGGATGTACTATTTCCTCCTTGGCATCTCCACCAAGGGAGAATTCTTTGACTAGGCCGCAATAATCTCTAATCACGTCGACTCCCAGTTCCTTCAGCTGGATAGAAAGAAGAAGTTCTATATGTCTTCTTATGTCTTCTAGGCCCTAGCACAACAGAGGCCCCACTCCAACGGCCTACTTATAGATGGCATGCTCGGGATTGGCCTGGAACAAAAAGCACCATGGGACCATTTCCCATAGATTCAATGGGAGGCCAGCTTCCCCAGTTTCTATCAGGTAAATGATTCATTCATTTACTACCATCTTCTTACCCCAACCCGGGATGCCGGATACTGCCTGTCCTCGGAGGTGATGAACTTGGTCCAAAATTATGGACATTATTATATTCAATTCCAACAGCACACATATATTAGGGTCACCAGCCTCTCTGGGAAACCCTACTTGTTTCCCAAACACTGTGGGGACAAGGTCGTGCTCTTGGAATACTGTAGGTAGCTGTTGGAGGTGCATACCCTCTTCACCCTCAAAAAGATACCCAACATTCCATTCCCAATCACCTGTGGGAATTACACCTGCAGTCTGGCCACCGTGAAGGAGACAGATAATGAGCTAAAAAGTTATAACTTGCAGGAATTCTATCTAGTGCGGAAGAACTTTGATCCGCATGGGAAAATAGCAACAACATTGTCCTGGGCTTCAGAGCCCCATCGTATACATATGGAGGACTTCTAGGAAGATTGCAAAGATGATGTGGAGGTGCGAAGCTGGCACTATGTTAGGATGATGGCTGGAATGATGCAACTATTGAGACTTTGAAGGTTCTCGGAGGACTTCTCGGACGCCGCCCCCACCATCGACCCCCATTACAAGGCCAAGGGGATCGATAAAATGGCTCTGCCTCTAGTGGATTGGGCTGCCTAAGAGGGGCCCATGATAGAAGACTTCACGTGGGAGGTGGTCAAGAGAAGTCACGCCTATTTCAAGAGGGTGTGCCCTGGGAGTACTCACCAAGCTCCCCGACTGGTGCCAAAGTTAACACCACAGCCGGGACCCAAATTGACCCCGGGGGCTGGGACTTCTTCGCAAGGTGCAGATAAGGGAAAAGGGATAGACATGACCCCTCCCGTGCAAGAAGTCCCTATACAAGAGCAGATAAAGCAATGTGTGGCGGCCTCCCAGTAGATGAGGGAGAAGTTAATAATGAGGCTGGCCACTCCCCCGCTCATGGCCAGACCAATTCATCCCTCTTCCTCCCCGTCACTGGCAGCCCTAATGGTGAAGGCAACAGGGGTGGATCCCATGGAAACAAAAATAATAGCTGATGCGGGGCCACCTTTGATTACCCGCAGAAGAAAGAGGCTTAATAAGAAGCCTAAGGTAGAGCCGGGGTTAGGTACGTACGTCCCAACCCCAACAAGTTGAGGTCCTTTCTTCCAGCTCCCCGGAGCTGGAGAAAGAAATAGAGCCTGCAGAGGTCCCGACTAGTCCCCCTCTGGAAGAGGAGTTTGATGTATTTGCAACCCATGAGTTCAGAAATTTGCAAGGGGACAATACGTAAGCAGAGACAAAAGTCCTGGAGATAGAACAAGAGGCTGCAGACCAAGAAAACTTGGAACAAGAACCTGCACAGGAACAGGAGCAACAGGCGGAATAAAAAGAGCCAAAACTAGAGATTATCTCTGGGGCTCAAGAGATGCAAGGTCCAGGAGTGGACCAACTAAAGCAAGGTGAACAAATGGCATCCGCTGGGGGAACCGGACCTTCAGGAATAATTGTAACCCTAGCTGCAGCATTCGAAGGGCCACTCCCAGAATTGACCTTCAGGCAGGTGATCACAGTGGCCCAAACTCTAAATCTTGGCCCAACACCTCCCCTACTACTGAAAGAGGTGCCGACAGAAGAAGAGGCCCTGGAAAAATAAGAGAAACAAGAGGAGCAGATTGAAGAAGAAATCCCCAAGGAAGCCTACCAGAGTCTAGATAAAGGAATAGGTACAGAGGAAAAGGCTGAGGAGATGGACATTGATAAAGAAAATATTGCTGTAGAAGAAGTCAAGGTAGGGAGGACGGATGAGGTCCATGCCATCGAGGAGTCGCAGCCATAAAACACTGGGGAAGAATCAAGGGAACAAATTTTGGCAGGAAGGCCACCCCTCCCCCCTCAGTGGCTGGTAGAGAGCAGGAAAAGAAAGGCTCAGTATGCTCCTGTGATTCCTCTCTCCTTAGCAAAAATTATGGCCCAAGCCCAGGCCCCACCAAAGGCCAAGAAAGCACAGACAGTTCATACTCTTCTAACTGGACCGGGCGGAGAAACAGTTTCTGTTGTGGCAACACCTCGCCTAGACGTCGATGAAGCAACCGTAGATCCCGCAAACTATAATGTTGCAGAGGTATCCCTAGGTAAAAGGGGAAAGGAAGGTGAGGTAGATTTGCTGAAGGAGGCAGCAAGGGCAATGGAGGCTCGATATGAAAAGGAAGCCCAGAGGCTCAAAGCAGAAAAGGAAAAGAATGCAAACCTTATGGGGTTGCTTACTGAGCTGGCTTGACCCATTAATGCCACTCCTTTGAAGACCTCCACCTCAGAAGAACTACCGCAGAGTGACATAGAGTCCCTGTGAGTAATGAAAAAGAAAGCCCAGGTAGTGGACGAATGGGTCACCCTGCAGATAGGAAACACCTAGCATTTCCTGGTGTCCACCCTCCCAAATCTATACGCAGCGCGACAGGTTATTCATCAGGCAGAAGCGCTTATTGAGCAGTGGGAGAGTGACGCCAAAAATTACCAAGCGTGGAAGGTGGAGCTCAAAGAGCTCCTCACCTTGGGAGAAGATATAATCTCTGAATCTAGAATTCTAGGTGAGGAATCATTTGATTTTGTAAGAACCTAGTACTCTAGGCTTGACCTCACATTGGAGGTAACCAAGCAACTGGTAGGGCCCTTGCAAGAAAAGGTAAACGCTGTAAAGTATTCTTCTAATTTATATAGGTCTTTTGTAATAAAGGCTTCCGGGGCTGATCCCCTTAGTACAGATATATATACCCCTGAAGATTCAGTGTTGGGGAGTTTTGATGAGATAATGAACTCTCGGTATCAATCCTCGGAGGGGATGGATGGGGCCCAGATGGCTAAATTAACTGGCGTGATACTTAAAGGTCATGACGCAGCAAGGATGGCAGACGAATTTAAAGAAAATGTTCTGGACCTGGGGGAAGAAGTTGAAGTGGCCAAGCATAGAAGGGCCAGCTTAAAAGAGATAGACGAGGATGGCATTTCTCGCCTCCTCCAGGATTTCAACGACAATAAGCAGCCTTGAGCTTTCTCTGGGGGCTGGGGAGAACTCAAGTATTGAGTATTCTTTATTCTTTTTGGGACGTAAGTTCCCGGATCCTGGAATCTCGGAACCAAAATTTTGTATTCTTTAAAGTGATCTGTGTCCCTGTCCTCGAGGCTGACCGGTCACTTTCAAAAGTGGTTAATAAAGGCTGTCAAAAGGTAGTTGGCCACATCAAGGGGGCGTCAGCTCAGCAGTTGGTTTTTTAATAGGGTGGTCTTCTCGAGGCATCGCTCAAGGGTACACCTGGTATATTGGAGACAGGGCACCGCATTTCCCATTTATGAGGCATGTAGCCTCGATCCCCAGGGGACCTACTTTCTTCTTTCTCCTTTTTGGCTCTCTTCTCGAGGCTGATTTTTCTGATGTATATTCTTGTCTTATCCTTCTGACATGGCAGACCTATTCTATCTTTAGGTCTTTTGTAGGGTGGCGCAGGTAGTACCGGCCCCCATATATTGTATTTTATTGAAACATGATGTAAATAGGGTTAGGGTTAGAAGAGAATTGTATAAATAGGCAGATCAACCCATTTCTAAGGGTCGGTGAAATTGATGATTTTGTTGTCCATGATAATAGCAAAGGAATTTCTCATTTTAGTTGCAGAGCTCAATGCTCCATTATTCTATTCTCAGTAGTTAGATGCTCCCTTGGAGCCACCATTGTATCACGCACCAGTGCTTGCTGGAAGGAACATTAATAAGGAGGAAGAATTCTTGGCAATGATGTTGTTGGTATTCCTGCTTCTGAGTTAATGGTATTTTATGTTTTAATGTTCTTTATGTCTTCTACTCTGATATGTTAAAGTAGATTAATGACCTCTTTACTCCTGCTACTGATAAAATGCTAGCTGATGGTTATGTATTTCTTCAGTATTTAGTGTAGTCTATCAGAGTATTGTTGATGTTCCGGACATTTCAACATGATTGTAGTTAGATGAAATGTTTCTAACCCTGCAAGATCTTTTTCACTTTATTTGCTAAGTATAGAACGCTAGGGAGAACCTTACCCTATTAAATCTCTGGAGAGAATGAGTTGAAGAAACCAGCTATCCCCCTTGAAAATAGTCACCTCTCCCAACCAAGCCCCGCACCGTCATGACCTGAAACCCAGGTGCTTGAAGGCCCAGAGGATTTATTTCCCCCAGAAAACCTTTGCAGGCGGAGTTGGCCGGTTTCCCCGGAACCCGTTGACAATTATGACTGTTGGTAGACTCGGTCAGCAAAACCCCGTCAAGAGGTCCTTAGAAGCCCCTTGGTCTTCATCCCATTTTGTCACCTAAACCAATGCCCCAGAGCCCTGGATGTTTATCAAAATCCAATCCTTGTTAACTTTAATATTTTGAGATTTTTGATGCATGCTAACACTTTTGTACAGGTGTGAAATGGTGGTGAATTCCCCGGAGTCCCTAAATTTCTTTTTTATCATATCATGTATTGATGATTCTTCAGTCTTGCAGGTTGCACATAGATTGATCAAAATGTCGAAAGTGATTGCTCCTCCTAATAGCTCAGAGCTGCCAATTGCCTCCACTCGGGCAACTACAAAAACTAAGGCTGAAAAGATGCTGGCCAAATTGCCACTGATCTCCAAGTACCCAAAGGAGGGTGTTCTTGTAGGGTCCAAGGCGGACTCTAAGTTGCAAGAGATAATAGACACAAAGCCCAGACTATGGGATAAAATGTAGAGCTTGGTCCAAGCCATATACCAATAGAGCACCGCCAGAGATAATATGGAAAAACACATGGATGCCTCTAAGATTATTAAAAATGCAAGTTTTTCCTGCTCGGTGCAAGCATTGAAGCTGATACTCCAACTAGAAATGCTCTACAATTCCTCCACTTGGGTGGTTTTTCTTTCCGATCCCCGACCGTTACACTATCGAGCAACTATCATCAATCTGGATGTGACCACTTTTTCTTTAGGGCTGGGGATCCCTCAATTCTAGGGAGCCATTGTTTTCTCCTAGTCCACGTCATTAAAGGAGTTCAAAGAAGCTTCCCTTCTCTCCTAGTAACATCTCAACACTCATTGGTTATAGTCCCTGAGAAGGGATTATAAAAAGATGAAGCTGGAGATTCCCCACAGGGATTTTAAAGAGTGTATCTAGGAAGGAATTATATTTCTATGCAGGCTCTTTGGAGAGCCCCATACCTCAAAGTTCCACATGACATCCTACATACTATGGGCACTGGCCCAACAAAGACCTTCTTTTCAGGGTTTGTAGACAATGGGCATTCTCAAGAATGGGCTCAACCAGTTGACACCATGGGATCATTATCCCCAGGTCCACTGGGAACTTAGCTTCCCAAATTTTTTTAGGGTAAATGATGCGTTCATTTACCAAAATATTTTGACACTTACTCAGGACTCTGGATACCAGTTATCGCAAGAGGCGATGAAATTGGTGAGTACTTATGGGAATTACTTCATTCAATTCTAGTAGTACACATATATTCAGGTGATCGACTTCTCCTAGAAACCCTATCTTCTTCCTCGGTATTGCGAGGATAGAATTATTCTTTTAGAGTTCTACAGACAAATTCTAGAGCTGTATGCCCTCTTTACACTAAAGAAGGTTACCAACATGTTGTTCCCAATATCTTTTGGGAACTATTCTTGCAGACTTGCCATGATTAAGGAAGCGACCAATGAATTGAAGAGTCTAGGACTGGTGGAATTCTACCATACCAGAAGCAACTTTGATCTGTTGGGAAAGATAACAATGACACTTCCCCGGGCATCCCCACCGCACATAGATGATATTGAAGATTTCTAGGTGGATTGCCAAGATAGTTTTGATCTCTGGGCCCGCCAACATTCATGGATGTCTAAAGACTTGATGAAATCCCTTGACCTTCAAGGTTTCCTGAAGGGTTTTTTAGATGATGGGCCCCTGGAGGACCCATTGTATAAAGAGCAGGGGTTAGATAAATTAGATCTCCCTCCAGTGGGTTGGGCCACTTCAGAGGATTTAACAATTGAGGGGGTATGCTGCCCCATTATAGATAATAGTCACAAGTATTTTGAGCAGGTGTGTCCAAGGAGCACCCAAAAAGGACAATTTTTTCAGAGGTCCCCTTCAACCACTGGAGCCGCAGGACCCAACACAAGAAAGGGGAAGGAGAAAGAAGATACCCCATCCCAGGTTCCTCCCAATGGTTCACTCCCCATAATGGCTCAGATATAAGAGAAAATGGAAGTGTCAAGGTTGATGAGCCAAACAATAACTGCACAACTATCCTAGAGCCTCCTCACAACTCCAGTAGCATCTGCTCGCCCAATAGGATCCCCATCATTGGCCACACTAATGAGTAGGTAGATGTTCGATGAGGTAGAGTCTATAAATATTATAGATGTCAGGGCCCCACTACAAAGAAAGAAGAAGCAGAAGGTGAACCCCACCCCAAGTGCAACCATGGGCCCTGGTATGCCCGATGTTCCCCCAATAGACATTAGTTTGGATTCCCCTGAACTAAATGACATCTCAGATACCTATCCCCTACATGATGACTTTGATGATATCTTTGGGATAGATGAGCTCATGAACCTACATGGGGATATAGATCATGCGGTGGAAGAAATCGCCACTCACGAAAAGGAGGAGATCTCTGCTGAGAAGGAAGTCCCAGAGCAAGAAGCCACCAAAGAGAAGGAAGTCTAGGAAGAAACACAAAAGGAGCCCAAGTGGGAGAAAACACTATTCTAGGAGACCGAGAAAGAACCAAGGAAAAAAATAGATGAGCAACCGATGAGTGGGGAAACCAGACCCACGAGATCAATCATACCCCCATTTATCATGCTCTAGATGCCTTTGGTTACTCTGGGTGACCAAATTGCCTAAAATACATTCAGGGAGGTGATTATAGCAGCCCAAATGTTGAGCCTAGGCCAGACACCTCCACCACCTCTGAAAGATGTTCCAATGGAGGAGGATATCTTGGAAAAAGATGCTGAAGAAGAAGAAGAACAATAACCAGATGAGGGGAACACCTGAAGATATGAATGTTAATTCTCTCGATGCTGAGAAGGACTGAGAAATTCTTGAAGATATAGGTGATGCTGATACTGGTGGAGAAGAAATACCAGACATCATGAAAGAGGATGCCAACAAGGTGGAAAATACTAAGGCCTCCGGAGAATAGGAATATGAGTAGGAGAAGGAAAAGGAGAAAGAGCTCGATGAAACTGTAGATACCAAGAATGTATTGCCAGACTCTGAAGGGAGTCTTGATACCCAGGCCTTGACAATAAAGCCACCCCATCCAACCTAATGGCTCATGGAATCTAGAAAGAGGAAGGTCCCAACAATTGATATAAGTGTTCCACTCTCCCTAGTTGAGATGACAGCCCAAAATGTAGAAGCCAAGAAGCCCAAGAAGGCCCAGACAGTCCATACCCTCTGAACTAGTCTAGAAGGAAGTATATTTGTGACAATCACAACACCTCCCCCAGATACAGATGTAGAAGTGGTAAGAGTCAAAGATTATATAATAACAGAGGTGCCTCTGGGGAGGAGAGATAAGTAGGCATAATTGAACCTACTATGAGAGGAAACCCTGACAATAGAGGTCTGGTATAATAAACAGGCCTAGAAGTTGAAGAAGAAAAGAGAAAACAATGAGAATCTCCTTGGACTTCTGATAGATGAAACAAAACCCCTAGTCGAGATCCAATTGGAAGATTCTACCTTCAGATTACCACTTGCACAGGGTGATGTGGATACTCTAAGGGCCATGAAGAAGAAGGCCCAGGCTATGGACAGGTGGATCACTGAGAAGATAGTCACCGTAAGGCAATTTTTAGTGGTATCACTCCCAGATATTTATCAGATCAACAACCTATTGAATCAGGTGAACGTCTCCACTACCCTATGGGAGGGAGACTTAGAAAAATATGAAGGATGGAAAGCTGGGTTGGACAAAGTATTTAATGTCGGGGAAGAAGCTGTCACAAAGATGAGAATTTTGGGGGAAGAATCATTTCAGTCCCTCCAGGAATAGTACTCTAGACTTGGCCTCAAGATCGAGGTATGCAAGGAATTGGTTAAGGCCTTAAGAGAAAAATTAACTACTGTCTGGTATCCTTTGGGCCTATTTAAGACATTTGTGGTAAGGGTGTCACAGTCAACCCCTTCACCACTAGAACATGCACCCTGAAGGATTATGTCCTCAGTAAGTACGATGAGTCAATGGAGTCCCTATATCATTCTTTTGGGGACTTAAATGAAGGAAGGTTATCAAGATTATCTAAGATGATGCTCCAGGCACATGATGCCATAAAAATAGTAGATGAATTCTGGAACAGGGCCGGAGAGGTTGAGGAAAAGTTTGAGGCCACCCACGACTGGTAGAATGGAATTAAGGACATAGATGAGGATGGCATCAGCCAAGTTTTGGAGGCATTTAAGAATATTAAAGGGAAATAAGGTTCTCCAGTTTCTAGAGATTTTCACTAGCAGGGTATATTGTGAACATTCTTTATTGTTTGAGAGCAAGCTCCCGGATCCAACAATTTTGTATTCTTTTTATGAACCACGTCCAGGTTCCCTGGAGCCAACCGATCATTATTAGATAATTAATAAGGGTATCAGAAAGTAGGTGACCCCAGTAAGGCATGTTAGCTCGAGGGATGGTTCTAATAGGTGGTCTTCCCAAGGTGCCACTCCAACATTAAACACCTGGTGCATCGGAGATAGTGATCCACTTTTACATTGATGAGGCATGTAACCTCGAACCTTGGGAGATCAGATTTCTTCTATTCTTCATCTAGCTCTCTTCTCGAGGCTGATTCTTCCATACCTCTTTTCTTGTCTTCTTCTACTAATCTGTCAAACCTCTAGTCTTTTTGAGGTTGTTGTAATGTGGTGCAGGTAGTACTGGCCACCATAAATTGTATTTTATTATTGAGTGTAAAGTTAGATTAGGTTAACTTTAGGGAAAACATGTGTATAGATAAGAAGTCTGACCTCATTTCAAGGGTCAGCAAAATTGATGATTTTGCAGTCCATAGCAATAGAATTTTCATTTCTTGTAGTTGAAGAGTTAAATGATCCTTAGTCCTTGAAGCTCTCAATAGATAGATGCTCCTTTGGAGCCATTATTGTAAACACTAGTGCTACTGGAAAACCTATTAATGAAGAAAGAAGAGTTCTGGCAATGAAGTTGTTAGCGTTCTGATCTCTAGATTAATGTTATTTTGTGTTGTATGTTTCTAATGTCCCTTTCTCTAATTTTTTAAGTAGATTAATGACCTTATTTTCCCCTTGCTATTGAATATGTATGAACTAATGGTTTTGTATGCATTCAGTATTTAGTGTAGCATGTTAGAGCATGGTTGATTTTTTAAATGTATTTGCATAACTATAGGTAGAATGGATACTCTCTAACCCTGGCATATATTTTGAAGTTTCTTTGATAACCCAAATGCTTGTAGAAAACCCTGACTTACCAAAATCCCCAGAGAAGATGAGCCAAGAAAACAAGCTATCCCCCCGAACAAAATAGTCACACTCCCAACTTAGCTCCCGTGCTATCGAGACCTGACTCTCACGTGCTTGAAGGCCTAGAGAATTTATTCCCTAGACAACCTCTATAGGCAAAGTTGGCTAGTACCCCGGTACCTGGTGAAAACTTACACTTTGTTGGCAGACCGGTCACAAAGTCCCGTTAATAGAAACTAGCACTAGAAGGAGGGAATGAGCTCGTCCCCTTTGGAAGATTTTGATTTTACACCGCGTCCAGGTTCCCCAAAGCCGACCGGTCATTATTTGGCAATTAATAAGGGTGTCAAAAAGTAGGTGACCCCAGCAAGGCATGTCAACTAGAGTGATGGTTCTGACAGGTGGTCTTCCCAAGGTTCCACTCTAACATTAAACACCCGGTGCATCAGAGACAGTGAGCCGCTTTTACATTGATGAGACATGTAGCCTCAAACCATGGGGGATAAAATTTCTTCTATTCTTCCTCTGCTCTCTTCTTGAGGCTGATTCTTCCATACCTCTTTTCTTGTCTTCTTCTACTAATCTATCAAACCTCTGCTCCTTTCAAGGTTGTTGTAATGTGGTGCAGGTAGTACCAGCCACCGAAAATTGTATTTTATTGTTGAGTGTAAAGTTAGATTAGGTTAACTTTAGGGTAACCTTTGTGTATAAATAGCAAGTCCGACCTCATTTAAAGGGTTGGAAAAATTGATGATTTTGGAGTCCATAGCAATAGAATTTTCATTTCTTGTAGTTGCAAATCTCAATGCTCCTTAGTCCTTAGAAGCTCTCAGTAGATAGATGCTCCCTTGGAGCCATTATTGTACACACCCGTGTTGCTAGAAAAATTGTTAATGAAGAAAGAAGAGTTATGGCAATGAAGTTGTTAGCGTTCTGATCTCTAGGTTAATGTTATTTTGTGCTATATATTTATGATGTCCCTTTCTCTAATGTTTTAAGTAGATTAACAACCTTCTTTTCCCCTCGCTATTGAATATCTATGAACTGATGGTTCTGTATGCTTTCAATATTTAGTGTAGCATGTTAGAGCATGGTTGATGTTTTAAATGTATTTTCATAACTATAGGTAGAATGGATACTCTCTAACCCTGGCATATCTTTTGAAATTTCTTTGATAACCCAAATGCTTGCAGGAAACCCCAACTTACCAAAATCCCCAGAGAAGACGAGCCAATAAAACTAGCTATCCCCCTGAACAAAATAGTCACACTCCCAACTTAGCTCCCATACTATTGAGACCCAACTCTCACATGCTTGAAGGCTTAGAGAATTAATTCCCCAAACAACCTTTACGGGCAAAGTTGGTCGGTACCACGGTACCCGGTGACAACTTAAACTCTTTTGGCAGACCAGTCACAAAGTCCCGTCAACAAAGAGGTGTAAGAGGAAAAGGCCAATTAAACACTTTTAGAAAGTGTAAGTGATTCAATAAGGGATATAAGAGACCCTTGTTTGGGGAAGAAAAGGAAATTATTATAAAATTCAATCTTGGAAGAAAAACTCACACACGTGTGAGCAAATGATTAAGAATAAATAGGTTAGGAAGCATGAAATTAGACTAATTAGCCTTAGTTAATTAGTGAGTAGGATTATTTGGATGAGAGTGATGGGTATAAGTTAGGATCTAGGTTGGGATTATGATTAAATTAAAATGAGATTTAGATTAATCCAGGTTTAGAAGAATATTAGAGATGTGTAGGATATAAATAAGAATTTATTTAAAAGGAGAATTTGTGGGTGCAATGTATTAAATAGATTTAATACATTACAGAGGGAGTATTTAAGTTACATTTAAATACTTTAGAGTGAACCTATAAATTTAATTATGTAGGTAGAGGAATATAACATAATAATTAATTGATTATAATAAAATAGGGATTATTGATGGATTCAATTAATAAGTATAATTTTGGATGTCTACATTTTTCCTCTCTTTGATGCGGCGTCACAAGTGGCGTTGCATCAAAGAAAATAAAATAAGTTGCCCCAGAAGAAATTAGGTGCCTAAAATTTGTGCCAAAGTGGCGATGGTGAGAGGTTGTGCCCCCTTGAGAAACTAACACAACAAAAAAAGCTGGTGTTGAAGTTTCTCAAAAAAAGATGCAAAAGAGGAGGAGGACGAGAAGAGAAAAGATAGAACATAGAGCGATGGCAAGGAAGGAATAGTAGCCTGTTCCAAAAGAAAAAATGCAATTATGAATCTAATGCAACTAACGAGACTTGGGGATAAAATTGTGTTAATGTTGGAGAGCACACCCTAGTTTGATATTGCAAGAGGAGGTATGCAATATGTGCTAGGAAACATAGATGACATGGCTCCTTTGCGTGGACTAGAATCATAGACAAGATAAGGTGATTTAGGAACATATATGTAGATCACACAATGATGATGGGACTAATGAAATTTTAGATATAGGGAGATTGAGTACACCCAAGGTGTTGTGAGGGACTTGGTGGAAGTGTATTAGACCCTACCCCTAGGAAGTCATGCATTATCAGAACTATGTAATTGAAAAAAATGCACTAAAATAACTACAAATAGATCATACTATAAATGATGCATGTACCAATAGAGACCATTCAGTACACACCAAGGTATAGGTGATCAAGGCAGTGATGAGTAGGTTTCAATTGACACAAAAAGATAAAATCATCAAAAAGGCTTCATGACCAAGCAGTCATTTAGTCCAAAGTTATTTCCATGTTCAGGAGTGAGGGATGGATGATTGGATAAGATGACATTGGGAGGATGCACCCAAATGGGCCAAGATGGGATTTATTATTAGAGTGGGATTCATAGGCAATAAACATTAAGAGAACAAGTAGCGAGGAAAGAGGATCTCTGAACTGATTTTGTGAACAACTCTGGCAGTCAATGTGTTTTGAAAAAGCTCAGTGTGATGGGGTGAAGGTCAGGGGACCAGGACAAGGAGATGGGGTGGGAAGACATGAAATGTAGGCTCATAGGATGGGTGAGGAGGGTTCTAGATGGATGTGTGGATGAAAATGGGAATGCGAGTGACAAACTGGGCAAAATGCCAAAGTTTTGTAGGGTTTTTTGAGGATGATACAATATTTTTGGGATTTTTGAATTTTTGGATTTTTTGAAGTTTGGTCTATATAAGGGCATGAGAGGAATTTATTGTGGCACTATACAATGAAAATATGAGATCTCAAAAAATTGGGATATGGGTGGGGGTATAGGGGAAAATTGCAGGGGGATAGGGCTATAAGTAGGGGCCGAGGGGCTATGGGAAGGTCATTTGCAATGTTAAGCGAGAAGAAAAATAACCTCTAAGAGAAAAAATTGGTTGAGGAGAGGCTTAGGAGGAAACTAGGAGAGCGCATGAGGATCCATGGATGACCTACGGATTAGGCGAAGGTGATATGTATCGATACCCTAGCCTAGCATTCAATAGTTTGAAGTTATTTAATGTGTTTAAGGCAGGTTAGGGGGGTCATAAATGGGCTAGAATTAATTACAAATCAGAGATGCCAGTTCCTAAAATGACATTTGTGAAGACATTAATCCCTAGATCCATGTCTGAGTAGATGCGGGTTTCAGATCAAAGTTTCAGTGGATGCGGGTCCCCAAATCCGCTTCCTCACAGATGTGGGTTAGGAAACCCTGTAGGAAGAGGCACCCATGTATGAATTGACATCTTTGACCAAACCGATGTCTTTTCCAAGGGTGCAGGAATGGAGAGGCTACCAGAATGAGCTGGGTGGGGCCAATGAATGGCCTAGGTGATGAACTATAACTGATTGAATGTTTGAAGATGACAAAGTTGATGATCATCGAGCTGCAGAAAGGATATGCAAGACATTAAATTAGTTAATGTATTGTATTTTCACTGATGTCATCTTGATATGGTATGATTTCTCATACACATATTGTCACAACACTTAAAGATCTAAAGAGACAAAGTTTTTATTGTTGGTAATCATATACACCGAGTGATAGCAAACCCCGACGGTCATTGAACCCTGAGCATAGAAGTTCATAGTATTAACTGATAGATAGTGTTACCCGAGAAAGTGATAACCAAGCAAGAATTACTGAGCTAACTCCAGTTGTCATTGAACAAAACTAAAGTTGATGCCCAAGCTATTTGCAGTAGTCACCGAGCACAACTAAAGTGTTGACCGATGGGAACTAAAGTTAAAATGACAAAAAAACCTGGCTGGAAGGAGCTAAATAATTGATTACTTTTTTTTCATCGACTAGTTAAAAGCTTAAGATGAGAAGGAGATTTAAAAAATGTTTTATTCTAGAAAACAAGGAGAGATTTGTGTTGACGGGACTTTGTGACCAGCTCCACCAATAGAGGTAAGTTGTCACCAGGTATCGGGGTATTGTCCAACTTTGCCTAAAGAGGTTTACTAGAGAATGAATTCTCCTAGCCTCCAAGCACCTAATAGTTGGGTCTCGATGGTGCGGGGGAGCTAAGTTGGATAGGTGACTGTTGTTTGAGGGGATATCTAGTTTTTACTCATCTTCTCAGGGATTTCAAAAGGGGTGGGGTTTCCTGCAAGCATTTAAACTTAATAAAGAAATTGCAAAAGATAGATCAGAGTTAAGATATATTTCTACTTATAGTTGTGCAATATATGTTCAAACATCAATAATGCTCCAATACTAGAAAACCAAACCAAATATCGAATACACACAGAACCAATGATTCACATGCATTCAATATAAAAGGGAGATAAAACATTAACTAAATGCAAAATACTAGGGAAAAGAACATGAGAAAACATACAACACAAAAGATATCGCTAAATTCAGAGATCAGAACAACA
This sequence comes from Thuja plicata, assembly GCA_018584345.1. Lineage (NCBI taxonomy): Eukaryota > Viridiplantae > Streptophyta > Pinopsida > Cupressales > Cupressaceae > Thuja > Thuja plicata. The sequence goes on from MU226117.1 coordinate 903,988, forward strand.
CATAACATATAGCCACAAGATGTTCTTCTTTCTTTATTATCTCAAATGGTTCCAGCATCACTAGCGAGTACATCCATGGCTCCAAGGGAGCATTCTAAGATACTAAGAACAAATCAAAGTAAAAATGCTACTTGCTAAGAACTCAAAATGGTATGCTTCTATTACTTGTTGGACTACAAAATAATCAATTTCACCGACCCTTGTTATGGAATCAGACTTCTTATTTATGCACAAATTTGACCTAAAACTTAACCTAATCTAACTGTACACTTGCCAAATATAATACATTACCCATGGCCGGTACTACCTGCACCACTTACAATCACCTTGAAATGTGCAGAGGTCTGACAAGACAGAAGAAGAAGATAGGAGGAGAGATCTAGAGGAACCGACCTAGAGAAGAGAGCCGAGGTACTTATGGAAGAAATATGATTGTCCTGGTAACCTAGCATACATGCCTCATAAATGCAAATTGTGGTTCCCTGTCTTTGATGTGCACCAGGTAGTTAATGCAGGAGTGGCACCTCGGGAGAATCATCTATCAGAGCCATCTCTTCTGCCTGACATACCTTGTCTGGAACACCTACATTCTGACCCTTATTAACTTCTTGACAGTAATCGGTTAGCTCTAGGGAACCTTGATGCAGATCACTGTGAATGAATACAAAACTTGGACTTGGAATTCTAGAGTCCGGGAGCTTACGCTCAAAGAATAATGAATTTGAAAAACTGTACTCTGCTGGTAAAAATCCCCAGAGACCAGAGAACTTTACTTTTCCTTGTTTTTTTTAAAGGCCTCCAAAATCTGGATGATTCCTTCCTCATCCAACTCTTTGATGCGTGTGTGCTAAAAGTGGACCTCTAATTTAGCAGTGCACTTCAACATAGTCATTATTCATTAGTTGCATACAAGAATAAATATGGATTCATTTATCCTACATGTCTGAATAAGTTGACCTGTTGCCTTCTAGAAGGCATGAGTATGAGCTTTCTCTCAGATCATTTCAAGCTCAGTGACTACACACTAACCTAAATGAAGGATTTAATCTATATGCTGATCTAAATGATTGATTAAACTAAATGCAAATGCAATTTGTTTTTCATCCAAGATAATTAGATTCAGTTTTAGAAGCACCAAATGAAATGTGAAATATTCATTTTAAAAAACACCAAATTCAAGTGTTCTCTAAGATTAGATTTGCATGCTTAAAAATAATAAACAACAATACTAAATAAATGAAAGCTAAAATGCTAAGAATTCTAGAATGAAAATGCAGTATAATAACGTTAATAAAAAGTTAGGATCCTTTGTGAAGGAAAAGAGTTTATATTTTATAGAAATCTCTCTCTAATCGAAGGTCGAGATCGAACAAAAAGAGTGGCTCAGATTCAATTGAAGAAGCACAATCCATGTGTAAACAATGTGATTGGTCGAGAGAGTCAGTTGACTGAACTGACTAATCAGTTATTTTGGAAATTTCCATATTCAGTTTTCAGTTAACTGAAATGTTTCCAAAATGATAAATAGATGAGAATCAGTTAACTGAGTGGAACTAGATTGTTTCCAAAATGATAAATCAATTAACTAGATTTGATGATGTCATATGCATTTTTAATAAATTAATTGATTTTGAATGCACATTTATGTTTTTATAATTAATTTAATTCCTTTTTGATTTAATTGACAATTTTGTAATTTTTATTTAATTAATATATTAGAATATCAATTAAATAATTAACATAAGGTTTATTTTCCAATGTAATGTGATTTTAGGAATTAATTAATTAATCAAGTATGATGATTGATTAGGACCTAGGGTTTAGGTCAGATCAGTTAAAATTTGATGAATTGCCTATTTGATTTAGGACTTAGAATAATCAAGATATGGGTTTATTGATTAAATGTTGAGATTGGGGGTCTAGGGTTTAGATGACCATTTTTAGGTGATTACATTTGCCCCTCTTTGAATTGATGTGTGATCAGTGCATTAATTCAAAGATTTGTTAGCTAGTAGACCCAAAATAGTTTGATTTGAAGAGATAAAACCATTATTTTGAAGAAGAAGACTGACTCCAAGCTTGATTGGATTAAGATCGATCAAAAGATATAAAACAGAATGCTCAATTTGATTTGAAGTGATGAAACTAAACATATGTAAAAAATATTAAACCTTTTTGATTGGTTTGAATGAATAACCAGTTTGATTTGAAGTGATGAAACTGATTACCGTTAAGAGATTTGATTAGCAAGCAAATTGACTTGATTTGAAGTGATGAAGCCAATTTGATCAATGTATCTAGTTTCAATAATGAATAGCCTATATAAGACCGATCTTGTCTATTTTTGAGCGTATTCACCACTGTATAAGACCATTGATTAGGTTTCCTTTGATTTAAGATGATCTAAACTTGATTTGATGCGATGAAGCTGAGATGCCCCAAGCGATGGGGTTTTGATTGAGGATGTGATCATTGGAATGTTGATGTCTTGATCCTACCCCCTCAGGAGCAAAATTGAAATATGGCCAGGTGCCCCAGTGATGAGAAGAAATTTGATTGATTAGATAATTTAGGAAGAAAATAATCTAATTAGAAAGAGGTCCCACATGGTTAGGATAGAAGATGCACTTGATGTCAGGTCTTGTTTGACTGAGATTGACCAAAATTAAGATACATGGATTGATTAGAAGAAAAGCATGAGAGATTTTCATTGGTTGTGCAAGTAGTCAATTTTAGATTTTGATTTTGATCCTAAAAATAGAATCTGGACGGTTGATTTAGCAAAGGGTGTCATGTTCACGCACAATTGACCACTTGACGATGAGAAGATTGATCAATTAGAATCTCAGATCCTTCACATTGGAGAGATATACCGATATTATGTAGATTTCAACACCATGTAGACATAGATGCTGATGTATATGCAAGACTAATAGGAATGTAACCTAAGGTGTAGTCACTGAGATTTAGATTTGAAAATTTTCATCATTGAGCATTTTTTTGGAACATCGGGGTCGATACAATCCTTATGGTGCCACTGCAACCATAAGAATATGAATATGACTTTCATCAGATAAGATATGAGAAACTAACATAAGCATTGAGGCACAAAAGCCAAGATGACCTAAACATTATTTCCAGTTGATGTTGCAAGAGTACACCAATATCGAGGCATTCAAAGCCAAGATAACCATGAGTGCAATCTTGTGTAAACAAGTAGAGAAATAATAATTAAGGAGATAGTTCTGACCTCACCTTGGCATACAAATAAAAAGGATCAAGGGATGTGAGGGTTTTCTACTTTAATGCAGAAGCTCTTATCACATACACCCAGTTTATTTGATGTTGCTGGATCATCGGGACCACACCAAAAAGTGGTAGACAAAGAAAATATTAATGAAAATCAATGCGAATAGACAAGATATGAATAGAAGTTCAAGATACTTGAGTCAGTTTCAAATTTTTTGGATGTGTATATGTAGGAGGTGTTGAGAAACACCCTTGTGCATGTGAGTGCTTTGTGTTTGATAGCTACCAATCTATTTTTTATGTTTATGATATCCAATGTGTGTTAAGAAACACAGAAGCGTCCAAAGATAATGTTAAGAAACACTTTTGATTAGGGTGTTGAGAAACATCTATTTGCATCAGTAGCGAGTTGTCCTTCAGAAATGCCAAGATTACTGACTTTGGTGTAAACCAAAGATGTGATCAAATTTGGGGACCCATGCCCCGAGTAGCAAACAATGATAACTGAATTGACTCATACTGTGAGGATAGATCTGATTTGATTTCCCCCAGGTTATGACTCTGGATTGGGTTCAATCCAGGAGGGTTCTCAGAAGAACTAGAGTGTCACGAAAGTGACTGAAAGCTATGTACAAATTGAAGCAAAGGATTGCCAAGATTGAGAATTGATAGATGGAGTGCTGAGTACAAGAGGTGCCTATTTACTAGGTTTTCACCTACTTGGCAGAGATGTATTTTTGCTACCATGGCGCATGTTGACTAGGTTTTCACCAAGGCACATTTTTTCTTTTTCAAATTTTACATTATTTTTCAATTTTTTATTTTTTTGATCGATTCATTAAGGCACCTATTGCTAGGTTTTCACCAAGATGATCATTTTTTTCAAGACTTTTTCAATTTTTAGATTTTTTCAGGATCATTTTTCACTTTTTAGATTTTTTTAGAGATTAACTGATCTCAAGCAAGATCACATTGGTTTTCCCCCAATGTCTAGCAAGGTTTAGGACATTGCAGATGGATGAAATGAGTAGACAGTGATGGATGAAAAGCATGCGGTCCAAAAGAATGGACATGTCAAGAGAAATTTAAGAACCCTTTTTTCTCAATTTTGATCAAGACCAAGGGGTCAATTAGGTAGTGTTAGGGATTTTTCTTGTATGAACCACAATGCTTGAAATGTCTATGTGAACACTGTACCCTTTAATACTGATTCAGAGACAAGAAAAGCCTAATTGCTAAGGACTGGATAAGGTCCTTCTTCATTTTTGAGCTCCACAAATACTCAGGAAGGTTTTACCTCTTAAGGTTACTGTTTACATAGTATTTGTTGATGTGGACACTGATTAACTATGTATCTTTACTGAAACAACTTATGAATTATCTTGCAAATGACCAAGCATAACCATAAACAATATATTACCATACAAATCATAGTTATAAACATAACAATAACCAGTGATACAAGGATTCTCATCCTTCTTCCTTTTCTTTAT